>CM070022.1:610982-763943 GCA_036247105.1 Cirrhinus mrigala
GCAGTGGAGTGGAGATTATGGTGTGCGAATATCAGTGTCATATAAGAGCATCAGCAGGAAGGGATCAGATCTGAATTGTTGGTTTGGATGTAATGATCAGTCCTGGTGTTTGATCTGCTCTCCCTCCAGATACTTATTCAGACACAATAATGTAGACACCGTTCAAACTGATGAGAGATTCTACCCATAATGCTTTGAGCTGCATGATGAATCAGTAACAGTGAGATGTTATTGAACCTTTTCTTTTCTCTTTATTGCATTAATACTGCAGCTGAACTTTTGTCAGTGAAATAACGTTTCTTTTCATCCTACCTCAGTATAATGCATTTTAAAGTAGTGTTCATTAGCAGAATGCTGCTTTGATTACAGCGGTAACCAATGAAACTCTGTACTGCTGCTGTTCCATAAGCGTCACCTGCTGTCAGTCAATCTGCACTTTTTTTCAACCCGTTTGTTGTTTCTGTTTCGTTCGGATACAGTATGTTTTATGTAGTATAGTTTCACAAAACTAAAGTCAGACAATTCTGTTTTTGCTTCTAATTTCATCAGGATGGTAGCACCTCCACCTCATTTTGAGCCAGCAAAACCCTGATGTCAGAATAAGACCGGTTTCACAGACAGTATTTAGACTAAGACAGGATTAGGCCATAGTTCAAACAAAGGCACTGATATATTTTATACCACAGTGAAAGTTTCTTTTAGTTGAAATACTGTAGCTCAGACTTACATTTTAGTCTAGGACTAGGCTTAAGCCTTGTCTGTGAAACCGGGGGTAAATGTGTGCAACAAATCCTTGTATAGACAATAAGGTTAGATTGTGTGAATCCTGCTGAGTGACCATGAGTTTCAGTGCTTTTCTCAAACTCTGTTTGTGTTGATTTAATTTTTAATGTAGGGTTGCATCAGTCATTTCTAATTAATTCAATTCAAATGACCACACAGTCAATAAATCATCTTCATATGGAGCTCAAGCTCTTTTCAGTGTTTTGTGCTCTTTTGTCACGAGTCGCTGTTTTTATTGTCATGCATTTAATTGTTAACTGTGGAATTTGTACCTATTTTAGTATAGTATAGTTTAAGCTTGTTAATAATTTATTCTATTGTAGATCAGTGGTTAAAACCTGTAATTGAAATGAAATTTCAAGCTTTTCAAATTCAGTATGTGTGTGTTTTTATATATATGTGTGTGTGTGTGTGTGTGTGTGTGTGTCAGTGGTTCAGTACCGGTGTCTCTGAAGGCCTGGTGTGCATGTAGGTAACTCTCCCACGCCTCTTCCAGCTCTCCCAACTCCACCAGAGCGAATCCCAGATTACTAAAGCACCGACCCTGATCTCTGCGACTGCCCAAAGAGCCTGCAGGACACGCCAAACATCACTCACTCATGGGGCACTACAGTAATCATGATTAATGGACATTCTTACACTACCCCTGAAGAATTAGCAGAATGTAATTTTATAAGACATCATTGACTATAATACACATTATATTAGAATTCATATTTTAAATGACCATTTTATTCAGAAATTTTATTAATGGACATTTTGAAACTTTGTATTGTTAGCACTTCGTATCATGTTGTTTTGTTGTAGCCCTCATTTGTTATTTTTTACCTACTATTTATTCATATTTAATGCAATAGCTGTCCAGCATCTCATAGCTGACCAGGTTTACATTTCACTGCAAGCTGTATCCTGTATTATAGTTAACTAAAACTGAAACAAAAACTAAAACAAAAACATTTAATAAATGTTAATCTAAATAAAATATAATATACTGAGCTAGATCCCAAGGTAACATTTCCTATTTTAGTTTACATAAATGCAAACTCATAAGTGAACACACACAGTTAACAGCCTGTTGTCACTTTCAGAGCCGCATGGATCCAATTTACTGTTACGCACATATTTTTTTACGATTAATTGCACAGCTCTAACATGACTGATGTAAACTCTGATGTTTCATGTTTGAGGTGTGTGTATGCGTGTCTCACCGTGGAGCGCCGCTGCCTCTCTGTGGAATCTCAGGGACTGCTGGTACTGACTCAAACTGTTATAGACGGCGCCCAGATTCTGCAGAACCACAGCCAGTCTTTGCGGTTTGGACGAGACCAGAGGAAGCGCCTGCTCGTAACACTGCGACGCCTCGGAGAACAGCCTCATCTGAGAGAAACTCAGAGCCACGTCACTCAGCAGCTTCCCTGAAACACAGGTGAGGACATGAAATCATTATGATTATGGTGCAGCTCAATTTGACCCACATATTTTTATAAAATAAAGGCAGCTGCTTTGGACCAATATATATACAGTATATAAAATTATTTACGTATGCTACCATCTGAGATAATTTCATGTATGCATTTGGCAGATACTTTTATCTTTAGAAATTCAAACTGATTGTGTACATTGATTGTGTACATGTTTATCAGGTCATTCATGTTCATTTCTCTGGGAATAAGTCCCATGATCTTCACATCGTGCGCACTGTTTTTTGGGGGGTTTTAAACTGTTCAAACACCAAAAATACTTACTGTTTATAATTATCATAATGTAAATTTTTGACACACATACCACAATACATCAGTGTGTTTAAACTTTGTATTTATCATTGGATAAGTATTTATAATAATTAGTCAGTTTAATTATTTGTCATTTTTATTATTTTTTATAGTTTACATTACAGTGCTTGCTGTTGTTGTTTACTCTTATAACTGTGGAGTTTCATGGAAGGTTTGTCTTTACAAATAAGACATAAGAGAGAATATCCAAAAGGTTTTATAGGATGGGATGTTGATATGAAGAAAAATGGTATAAAAACACAAAGTCTGGGCATTGAAACATACGCAACTAAGATTATTCAATACCATATTCAATAAACTAATCATTATCATAATTACTTCGTCTCCTGCTCCGGTTTTGGCTTTCTCACTTGGCTTTTTGGCTGATAGTAGACTGTTAATACAGTTTTGGGAACCAGAAAAAAACTTATATTTTCTGACAGGATTCAGTATCCGGGGTTGGATCTAATATGCCTGATGTGGAGAATTGATCTGTCATTTTTAGCGTTGTCGGCAGGCATTTAGTGAGTATTACCACTCATTTAGTGAGATTTAGTGATGCTGACCTTAATAAACATCACTAATCATTTGTGCTGAACATGTTTTCGATCACAAACAGCAGTGATATCAAGCGTATTACCCAGCATCTGCTGATCGCTTATGCTGCTGCTCATCTCCAGGCTGTCGGTCAGCACGCTGATGATGTCTTCGCTGGAGCTGCGGCCGCTCTGCAGCATGTGTTTCCCAGCATCCTTCAGTGCCAGTGCAGCTGCAGATGCGTTTCCCATTAGTTTATAACTCTCAGCGGCTCGCTGGAAACTCACTGCAGCCTCGTCCCACTCCTGCAACACACACAGAACAAATGGCTCAAATATTTCTGCAGCTCATGCATTAGGATTAAAAGAGTAATCCGTTCAGACCAGTGGCCAGTCCTCATGCAAATATAATCATAACATGTAGTTCAGTTTTCAAAGTCTTTTAAATTTCAATCTGATTCAATCTGGGATTTTTTTTTTCTTGATATTTAGTGACTTTTTCTCATTTATGATCATGAAGATGCACACAAAATTACAATACTCTGATGTGTCCTGGAATGAGCAAACAACATTTCTATGATGATTATGGTGTTTGGTGGCCATAATGGATAAAAAATTTATATAGAAACAATTTTCACTCAGAAATGAAAATTAAATTAACACACAGAATTAAATGTAAAATTTTGAATTAGAAAACACCTAAATAGTCGTTAACAATTTGAAACTGTGAAAACTCATTTTTTACAATAAAGCAGCACAGAACCAAAATATTTTATTTTTTTGATGTATTTTATGTTCACTTTTAGGCTATTTATATTTATGTTAAACTTATAGGACGTGACATGACGGAATTCCATACTCGGAATTTAACCCATCCAAGTGCACACACACAGTAGTGAGAAGTGAACAAACACACACACACACACACACAGTAGTGAGAAGTGAACAAACACGCGCACACGCGCACACACACACACACCCGGAGCAGTGGGCAGCCATATTGCTATCGCTGTGGCGCCCTGGGAGCAGTTGGGGGATCGGTGCCTTGCTTAAGGGACTCACCTCAATCGTGGTATTGAGGGTGGAGAGAGTGCTGGTTATTCACTCCCCCCACCTTCAATCCCCGCCGGACCTGGGACTCGAACCCGCAACCTTTCAGTCACAAGCCCGACTCCCTAACCATGAAATAAGACTCCCTAACCATACTTGAAATAAGATAAATGTTAACTGAAATAAAATATAAAAAAGTTGAATTCATATGTATAACCTTTATTATTATTATTATTTATTATTTTAATTTCTGTTTTAGTTCTAGTTATTTTAGTACATCAAGTTAAACTTGATGAAAATGCTAAATGTTACCTTGGAAACTAGCTGAAATAAAATGCATTAACATATTCTGTCATCAAAAATAAATTTACCCTGCATTGACTGCAAACATTTTTATCACTTCATTTATGTTAATTTCACTGGGAATCAAACTCCTGATCTTGGCATTGTGAGTATGTGCTACTTGAATTTTGAGCTTCAGGGAAGTACACAGAATAAGTCATTTTCCACATTTCTCCATTATTAAAATGCTATGTTTCTAAAAATGCAATGTTTGGAATGTTTCTAAAAATGCAATACTATTTATAAAATGTACAGCTTGTAAAAAAAAAATCCTTTGAAAATAGTTTTAGATCAGAAAACAGTTTTAAAAATCATATGTTCTTTATGTTTATTTTTATTATTTTTTTTTATTATTTTTTTTTTTTGCAATGCAAAATTATGCTAAAGGTTTACTGCTTTTACCTATTTATTTTTTTTTATTCATAGCATGACTTTTGGCAAATTGCACTGAATCCAATTAGGGTCCATGTGACAAAAAAAATAAACAATCATAACACACCTTTCTCAGCAGGTGGCAGTGTGCGAGTCTGACACATGTGTCTCCCTCTGCTCCGGCATCTCCCTGCGATCGGTACAGCTGTGCGGCCTGCAGATAGTGTTGCGCAGCCTGCGTTCGGTCCCCCAGTGCCTCGTGGGCCGTGGCCAGGTTAAACTGCAGGTCTGCAATCCGCTCACCTCTCTCGCCCGGCTGTGTGCGTGACAGGACATCCAGCCCCTTCTGAGGCTCGCCTGCCTCCACGTACGCCGCGCCCAAATTAAACGCACATGTTTGCTGCAGTCTCTTCTCCCTAAGCTGAAGGAGACAGCGAATCATGAGGCTTTGGAATATGTACATGAATACATTATTAAGTCAGTTTTGATTTCATGTTAATTTCACATTTTCAAAGTGTTTCAGTTACCTTAGTGGCAGACTTTAATGCGCTCCTGAAGCTCTGCAGTGCTGCGTTATTGTCTCCTCTCTGCAGAGCTGCATGTCCAGCTGCAGTCAGTCTCTCGATCTCCAGCTGAACGTCTGTCTCCTCCACATCAGCTTTGTCTGTCCCGCTCCGATCCGCTTTCTTCTTTTTCTTCTTCTTCTGCTTCTCTCGAGCATCTCTGACTGGAGACCCATCAGAGGCCATGAACTCACAGTAGATCACAGCTGAGAGGAGACATGATGCTCAACCTGAAACCCACAATAATATTTAAAATATCAGTAAGATAAACATATATAAATCATGATTTATTGGGTACTTTAAATTGGGAGGCAGCTGTCCTGAACCCCTAAATTTCAACTTATGAAAATGATATTGAAAATCTTCCATTGTTGTTTTTAAAAGTATCTTTTTAATTCTTCTAAAAAGTGAAGTTTTCAGAGACTTTAACCAAGAGATTTTAACTAAACCCCAACATTTATGATCAGGAAATATTCCTGTGTTCCCCTCTCTCATAGCTACTGTACATGGTGAGTAGATAGACCCCATCTTTTTGAGGTAAATGTGTTCAAAAATCTGAACTACCAAACACCTTTTTTCTACAATTAAGCACATTTTTTGGGAGTTATTCCATAACATTTAGTTGTTTTTTTTTTGTGTACCACTGTTCAGAACTGTGCTAGCCAACAATGTGCTGATTAGAATCTTTGAGCTAGGTTCAAAAGTATCTAAAATTGTCTCATCCTTGGTTTTTTTTGGGTGCTATTCCATAAATTTGTTATGACCGAAACATGTCATCACTGTTTCAGTAGTAACAAAAGGGAACAAATAATCCTCATAGAGAACAATATTCCAAAACTTTCTGAAAATACAATACGAGAATTAACTGCACATCTCAAGAAATGTGTACCCTGAATATTATACAATTTTCATACAAACATACAATTTTTTTGGAAAGAGACATGTTTTTTCCAAGACATTTCCAACTCTGACTTTTGACCAGTTCTGTAGAATGGCCCATATATTAAATAATTTTGTAAATAAAACAACGTCTGTACTATTCTTTTTTGTTTGACTGCAGATGTATTAAACACAGTTGGTGTGTTAGTAAACAGACAACTTCATAACCCAATTATAAAGTCCAGTTCTGAGGGAGAAAAGGCTATTTTCTTGCATTTAAGAGTTTAATATATCTCGTAATACTGACTTTTTTTCTGGCAATTAACGTTACGAGTTTATATCGCAATTCTGACAAAAAAAAAGTCGTAATTACCTTTTTTTTATTCACTGGCGAAAACGGGCTTCCATACTTAACGCACACAGATATTTATAACCTTACCTTGAATGACTGATGTCTGTTGGAAACAGTTTTTTACTGTCTATGTTGGAAACAAGTAGAAGTCGTATGGGTTTTGAACTAAAGATGTTGATAATTTCGTCAAAATCCAAATGTTCTATTAGTATAGATGGCTATTATAGTAATTTTTATTATAAACATTAGAGGAAGCTGTTAATCCTGACAGAAATTTGGGCGCGAAAATTGAACGTACTGCTGGCGTAACTTAACTGAAGACACAAATTAGCATATTACCATATTACCATATTTATCATTATTATTACATGGTTCCAATGAAACAGATGATAATACATTACATTTAAAGTAATTAATTCTAAATTTAAACTCTAAAATCGTATTACTAAAAAAAATATGTATTTACATGGATCTGACTGGGTGAGCAAGCTGTCAATCAGGCCCACCCGTAGCCCCGCCCATGCATATGCGTTTTATAATGAAATATTCCAAACGAATTCTTATTGAAATTAAATTAAATACAAAGTACATTGTATGACCCAGAACTGACTTTAAAGAGTTAAAAAAAACAAAACAAAACAAAAAAAACACTGAAACACAGCTCGTCCTCAGCAGCAGGACGGTAATTTTAAAGTGTGTGTTAATGGCAGAGAGGATTCACACTTCACTAATGAATCATTCATCAGTGTTCTAGAGTGTCACTAAAACACACAGTTACCACAGCAAACTCAACACTCATCACACAATATGAAAATATGCGCCAGCACATTACAGTAAACCATATTAGATACTGAATAAAACAATAACATACGTATAACACACTAATAAACCGGAGTTTAGCTCTGAGGCAGGTTCACTTACACGAACAAACACAGAGTTTCCACTGTGATCCTCGGATGATGCGCGTCAGGGTCGATTCTCACGTATTCGTCCTTCAGAATCATGTCGTAAATTCTGAACTGATCGATGTATGAACAGGTGAGCAGACAGACTCTCTCTCTCTCTCTCTCTCTCTCTCTCTCTCTCTCTCTCTCTCTCTCTCCGCACACCTGACCACCGTTTACATCCGTCTCCATGGAAACGCCATCAGTGACGTTTCCAAGACCGTAACCTTTCTTCTGTGAGCACCTACATTTGTAAATTTAACATTTAGGCTACCTAAAATTATAAATTAAAACGAAACAAATTTGTATTTTATTATTTATTTAAAAAACAATCTCCAGAACATATTAGAAAATCTAAAAAGATCAGCAATAGTCTTTCAGATTTCATATAATATGGTTTACACGATTAAACACGATGACTGGTTTATTTTTTTGACAACTCGCTTAAACTACAGTACCCATAATGCGCAGCGGCTCTTCCTGCCGTCATCAGGAGGGAGGAGCTGCGCGGCAGCCAATGAGGAGCGGGCGGGATATTCAAACCGTAAACAACTGACAGACTGGAGGATTCGCGTTTTCAGGCGTCATTTATCGTTAAATTATTAATCAGAGCCGAATTAGAGTTTAATTCTAGTTATCGATATAGATGTATTAGATATTTAGTGAACACTACAAAGCGAGAGCGTCACTAATTTGCGGCTTCAGACAGGAACGGTTTGATAAGCAGTAACTAAATCGCTTCGCTTGTCAGAGATCAGATCAGTGCGTGTGTTTATATCGATCTTTCAGATTATTGATTAGATATTGACAGCACAGAGATGGGGGACGGTGTTCAGGTCCGGTCTGGCTGTAAGTACTGTAAGAAAAAAAAAAACTTTCACCTGAAGTCTGTGTGTGTGATTGACTTGTTAAATGTGATTGAGATTTAATGTTAAGCATGACTGAGGTTTTAAGCTAAATGTGATTGAGGTTTTGTGTTGAATGTGGCTGAGGTTTTTTTTTTTCTTTGTCGAATGTGACTGAGGTTTTGTATTGAGGTTAAATGTGTTTTTGTTCACTGTTGTGATGCTGAATTCAGATGAGCGTCTGACCGCAGAGGAAATGGATGAGCAGAGGATTCAGAATGTGGCTTATCAATACCTCTGCCGTCTGGAGGAGGCCAAGAGGTGCAAAACACACACACACACACACACACACATACACATATGTTGTGTTTCCATGTTTTATGGTGACATTCCATAGGCGTAAAGGTTTTTATACTGTACAAACTGTATTTTCTATAGCCTTACACCTAAACCTAGCCCTCACAGGAGACTGTGCACACTTTTACTTTTTCAAAAAACTCATTCTGCATGATTTATAAGCACGTTTCCTCATGGGGACCTAAAAAATGTCCCCAAAAGTTCAAAATTTACTAGTATTGCTATCCTTATGGGGACATTTGGTCCCTATAACGTGATAAATACCAGGTACACACACACACCTTCACTGTATTTGTGGTGTTTTTTTATCCATAAAGTGTTCTAACAATTATTTTTAAAACAGTGAACGATTTTGATAATCAACACTCTCTGAAAGATAATAAAAGTGCCTCCGATGACCACCAAGTGAACTGTATACTTCAAGTTTAATTAATCAGATAAAGAAACGAAAACCTATTTACAGCATTTTATTGACAAGTATGTTATTCGACATTGGGTTCAGTGCTTTCCTTCAAATGACATCCACGTTGAAGACTGTACAAACCAAAAGTTACAAATGAATGATATGTATTGGGTGAAGAAAGGTTTAAAACGTTACAATATAACAATCGGCTACTTTGATCATCATTCTATCAGTGAGTTAACAGTGTTAGACTGAAGCTGTTGAAACATCTGTAACGTGTGTTGGTCCTGCTGTCTGTCAGGTGGATGGAGGCGTGTCTGAAGGAGGAGTTACCTGCTCCCACTGAACTGGAGGAGGCGCTGAGAAATGGTGTTTATCTGGCTAAACTGGGCCACTGCTTCGCTCCTCATGTGGTTCCACAGAAGAAGATTTACGACCTGGATCAGGGGCGATACAAGGTCAGCGATTCATGACTGCGACCGTGTACATGTTGGCATCCGTGGGTCATATGGATTACACTGGGGAAAAAAAAATATATTTTGTCTTCCGTGTTTTTGTCGTTTTTTTTTTTTTTTTTTAAGTATATCTAAATATTTTAAACCAAGATACAAACAAAACGACATAAGATATTAAGTTTTGTTACTGAAAATGTAGAATTAAGTGTTTTTGTGCTTGAGATAAGAACAGATATCTGCCAGAAAAAATCTATTTAATTCAAAGAGAAAACAAATGGATTTTATTATTATTATTATTATTATTATTATTACTTGAAACATCAAATTGCATAATTGTTAAATTTTTCAGAAAACAGGACTTTTTTTTATCTTTTCTCATTTTGCTCCTTCAGTAAATGTATCTTGTTTTAAAAATGATTAGATATTTTGTACTGGAAAACAAGACAAAAATATGAAGTATTTAAAGGAATATACAGTGTTTAAAGGAAAGTACTTGGTTCCATACACCTTAAAAGGATAGCTCATTTAAAAACAATAATTTTGTCATCATTTAGTCATTCTTATGTCATTCCAAACCTGCATGAACACAAATGAAGATATTTTAATGAATGTTGGTAACTAAATAATAGAGTTTCATTGTATTTTATATATATATATATATATTTTTTTAGCTTAAAACGAAAAAAAAAAACATCTGTTGGGGTCTGAAAAATAAACTTGGTTCATCATCTTTTATGTCGACAGAAGAAAAAGTCACAAGTTTGGAACGACATGAGGGGTCAATGATGACGCAATGATTGTCTTTGCATGAGCAGAAATGACAGGACAGTGATTGTGTTGTTATGTCTGCAGTGAGATCTTGAATTGCTGTTGTTGATGTTAAACATGATCTGATGTCTCTCGTTCAGGCCAGTGGGCTTCAGTTCCGTCACACGGACAACATCAACCACTGGAGGAGCGCCATGATGGAGGTCGGCCTGCCAACGGTAAATCAGACTTTTCTGTCTGCGTTTTAGCGTGTGATGCCACTGCAGTCTCTACAGCACAAACCTTAACTCCACATTACTGATGATGATTCCTGATATTGTCTGTAGATCTTTCATCCAGAGACGACAGATGTGTATGACAAGAAAAACATGCCTAGAGCCGTCTACTGCATTCATGCGCTGAGGTCTGGATCAGAGATGATTCTAATAAAATTCTGTGTGTTATATTGCAGTTTGAGGTCATTAATGATTCCCTGGTTTCTGATCTCTTGTGTTAGTTTGTACCTGTTTCGTTTGGGACTCGCCCCTCAGATCCACGACCTCTACGGGAAGGTCAAATTCACAGGTAAAACGCTATACTTTTACAGCAGTTTCACATCAGAGATGTTTCTACCTTGCATGTTTTTAAACTGCTACACATCGGTTTCATAAAGTGTTTGAAATGTTCTGCAGAGGAGGAGATCAATAACATGAAACTGGAGCTGGATAAATACGGCATTCAGATGCCAGCGTTCAGTAAGATTGGAGGAATCCTGGCCAATGAGCTGTCTGTGGACGAGGCTGCAGGTAAAACACACACCTGCACAGCAAAAAGTCACGTTTTTTTACTGAGGATTTTCATAGTAATAGTAATAATTAAATGTATAAAGCACCTTTTAATACTGAAAGCACTAAACAATTAAAATAAATAGATAAAAGAAAATCTAAAAATTATGCATTCAGATCACTGTTAGAGATATTATTATAATTGTTATTAATATTTTATTAGCAGTATTTATTAATGTTTCATTATTATTTATTATTAAACTCAATTTTAATTTTAAGCTTTAGATTTAGATTATTGGTCATTTTTGTGTTTTTTATTAGTTATTATCTATGTAGTTTTTATTCATTTTTATTTTTTTATTTCAGTTGTTTTAGTACATTGTTAAATGAAATTAAAATGAGATATTGCTAAAATAGTCTTTATTTCGGTTAACTTTTATTATTTATTTCAAGTAAAGATTTAATGGTTTTATATTTAATTTTAGCTATCTATAATAACCCAGATCCAGATGATACATTTTAATTTTTTCAAAGATTCTTTCTTGTTTTCTTAAATGAAGATGCATTTACTTTAGATGCAAAATGGCATAAGGCTTGAGCAACTGAATAAAAAGAATTGAATTTATGCTTAAATCAAGAAAAAATCTGCCAGTGAAGTCAGAAAAATAAGAAACAAAGTTTCTGTCCTCATTGACAGATATTCTTCTCTGAATTTTTTGTCACTGTGCATCTTAAGTAAAAAGAGTTTTTTAGATGTTTGTACTGGAAAACAAGACAGAAATAGTGAGGGAAAAACATCAGTTTATGCAGTGTAATCACAACTAATGTATTTGATGTTTTTGACTTCATCTTCAATTCCCAGCTTGAACAAACCATAAGTATTAAATGTAAAGATCCAGTTAGTGACACAGGAAAACACTTGATATGATCTGAGATATTGATCAGTGTTTCTCATCCGTCTGCAGTGCACGCGGCTGTGATCGCCATCAACGAGGCGGTGGATCGTGGCTGTGTGGACGTCACGGCTCAGGCCCTGAGGAACCCCAACGCCATGCTGACCGGCCTGCAGGACGCGCTCATGCCCGTCTATCAGGAGATGCTGCGGCAGGCGCGCCTCCAGAAAGCAGCAAGAGCACGGACACACGTAAGAGCGACGCCAGCACAGACTTATAAAATATAAACGGCACTGCTGTGGAGTGGATGTGAATGATTCTGTGTGTTTCAGGGAAACGGATCAGCAGAGAAAGACATTTATGAAGAATATCTGACGCAGAGAGAAATACAAGACTCCATTAACAGAGTCAACAGTGAGTCTGTGACACAAAACAGATCTGGGTCATTTTTTAACAAAATCAGAAATACAGTAAATACAAAATGTGCCAAAAAAAGTAAAACCAGGCATTTTTTTTATTTTATTTTATTTGTATTATTATTATTATTATTTGTATTATTTTTTTTTTTTTAGATTTATTCATTAAAAAAAATCCATTGTGATTATTTTTACTATTACTATTTTTATTTTTATGTTGTTTATAATAACAAAACAACTATTATTATTATTGTTGTTGTTGTTGCTGTTATTATTATTATTATTATTATTATTACTTATTCAGTTGTATTTATTATTGTTATAATAATGTTTTTATTTAAATGTTTTTATTCTTATACTTAATAACAACAAAACAACTATTATTTTATTTCTATTTCTATTATTTTTCTCTTTTTTTTTCTTGCAGTTTCTCTTTACAGTAAAGCATCATTTCTTGTGTCTCTCTGCTGTGTTTTGCTATTGGACGATGACTGTGTGTGTGTTTTGTAGTGCGAGCGGCGGTGGAGCGGGTGGACGAGGCGTTGGACTGTGCTGATTCTCTGGCGCTGCTCTCCGCCCTACAGAACTCCAGCCTGGCGCTCACAGGACTGGTCCGAGATCACGCCGGCTGGTACCTGGAGCAGCTGACTGCTGACCGAGAGCAGAAAGCCCTGGTGAGACATTCACTATCATCTCACACACTCATACACGTACATACACGTCCACCGCTGACTGAAGTGTGTGTTTGTCAGGATCTGGGCTCTGTGGATCCTCTAGAGAGAGATGAGCTGCAGGAAGGCGTCAGCGTGGCCAACGAGGAGGCGCAAAAAGATCGAACCAGTCAGTGACGCCTTTAAATTGCTCTTTTGCACCAATGCAGGCCTGTTTGTTAGTGAATAAGGTATGGCCAAAAGGCCAATTTGTGGTGTTAAATGTGAGTTTGTGTGTGTGTGTGCAGTGCAGCAGGCGGTGTGTAAAATAAACGAGGCCGTGCGGCACGGAGAGGCTCGTCAGACGGTTCGAGCACTAATGAATCCAGATGCTCATCTGCCAGATGTCTATCCGTTTGCTGCAGAGCTCTATCAGAGAGAGCTGGCACCACTGCAGCGCCAGTGCCCACAGGTAACACACACTCTCTCACACACACACACACACACACACACATTGACTTGCTCACTAGCTTGTAAATCAGCTGATGCTGGCAGGGTTTCTATGGGATTTGGAAAAGTATGGAATTTCCAGTATTTTCCAGGTTTAAAAAAAAAAGTATGGAAAAATATGTGTTTCCAGACTTTCTCCCCTACTTAGTTTTTTTTTTTTTATTATAGAAAAGTAACGGAATGAATTCAAGGCGCACTGTTTCATTATGCAAAATTCAGGTTATTAGCATTTTGGGTTTCTTCTTACTATATTCTTAGCACTCTATCACATAACCACCTAATGGTTTCTTACATAGGGACCTTTGCAAAAATAAAAAAATATACAGACTTTTATGTGCGCACATGAAACCATTAAACTTAGCATATAGGACAATGCACACTATTGTGCCATCAGCCCTGTTCACTGTGTGGTTTCTTGCCCGGCACAAACTATGCATTAAAGGGACCTAATGCCTTGAAATATGAAAGCCAAATTTTGAACACTTTTTTTACAATACCAGTCTTTTTTATAGACCCTTGAACTTGAAATTTTATGCCATCTGCCCATTTCATGTCATGGTTTCTCCGCTGCCACAGAGGATGATTTAAGTTGTACATTAGGCCTTGATATTAGAGGTACTGCCATAAGAAAAGCCAAATCCATGCTCTTGCTTTGTTCATAGTAAGATGGCAGTGATACACAATGGAAATAAGTTATATAAAAGTAGAAGTTGTAATGCGTACGCATGCAAAAAAAATTCTCAAAAAAAGTTTCTTGCGTGCATGTAAAAGTCTGTATTTTGTATTTATTTATTTATAAATATAATTTTTTTATTAGTAGTAGTATTTGTCATTTTAGTAGCTCTGTATTTTGTCACTTTGAGAAAAATCAATAAAAAAACGAATATTAAAATATAAAATAAAAGTATAAAAAAATGTATGTATTAAAAATATTAAATAAATATAAATATTTACAGATGACTCTACTGTATACCAAATATAAAGCTGAAAATAATGCTCTATGAACCATTTATGCTAAATATGGTCTGAAAAACTACTTAGAGGTTTGGAAAAGTATGGAATTTTGAAATGGAAAATGTGTAGGAAGCCTGTGTTGGAGTTTAAGTGTGTGTGTGTAGGGTGAGCTGCAGCAGGAGGAGCTGTTTGTTGCGGTGGAGATGTTGTCGGCGGTGGCTCTGGTTAATCAGGCTGTTGAGGTTAAAGACTTCGGCGCGTTCAGCGCTACACTGGTCAGTCCTGCAGCTGGACTCGCCGACATCGATGACAGTCTGATTCAGAGGTCTGACCCTTCACTCATCAAAAACTTTTCACACACGATCTGTTCCATGCCTTTTCTGATAGTTTAGAGTTGTTGTTTTTTTATTATCAAGTCAAAGCTCTTTTAGTGTAACTGTATAAACGTCCTCCTCCTTCAGCTGGTGCTTCATGTGTCTTTTTGCTGTCAAATCTTGTAAATGTCAGAATAACTGTAGTCATATTTGCAAATGAACACTTACTCGACTGAAGCATCTCGGCTTTACTTGATTCTCCATGAATCATTTTTTAGTCTCAAATCTGATCATCAGGATCTTTTGAGGAACGTTTATTTGTTCATCTCTCAATCATCATTGGATTGCATTGCATTACATGTTTCAATCATTTCAATCTCATCTTATGAAGACATTATTGTAGATATAGAGTGACCACTGATATTTACATCATTTTGTGTCAGTATCTGCTCTATCTGCTCTAAAGATCTTATTGATTTACATTACAAGCATCAGAATTTCATCATATAAATATCAGCATCTGCAGCAGATTCATGTTTTTGCTCAATTTGAGTCTCTGAATAAAACAGAGCTCCATATTCTCACTATATCGGACTATATGTGACCCTGGAGCACAAAACCAGTCTTATATAGCATGAGTATATTTGTAGCAGTAGCCAACAATACATTGTTTGGGTCAAAATGATTGATTTTTCTTTTATGCCAAAAATCATTAGGATATTAAAGATCATGTTCCATGAAGAATTTTTGAAAATGTCCTACTGTAAATATATCAAAACTTTGATATAGTAATATGCATTGCTAAGAACTTCATTTGGACAACTTTAAAGGTGATTTTCTCAATATTTTGATTTTTTTTTTTTTCTTTTTTTCTTTTTTCTTTTTTGTATTCTCTGATTTCAGTTTTTTTAAATATTGTTCTGTCCTAACAAACCATACATCAATGGAAAGATTATTTAATCAGGGGAAAATTGACCCTTATGACTGGTTTTGTGGTCCTGGGTCACAAAAAAGCCATAAAAGCCTGATGGATCAAATATGGTACAAAACGTATGTATGTATTTTTTTTCTGACTACTATTTCTGTGTGTAGGTATTTTGAGGAGCTGTGTGAGATGAAGAGGAGGGCAGGTAAAGCTCTTCTCACCTGGAACGACCTGCAGACAGGACTGAACGCCGTCAACACGGCCGCTCACGAGGAACATGAACGTCAGTTCATCTTTTAAAGCAGCTCTGGTTATAATAATTAGTTAGCAGCATTAGTGACGTTCCGGTCGTTGATCTCCACAGAGATTCTCACCATCGGTCTGATCAATCAGGCTCTGAGCCGCAGTGATCCTCACAAGACACTTTCAGCGCTGATGCTGCCCTCCAGTGGCCTGCAGGACGTCCTGCCGCTCAACGCCAGACGCTACCATGACTTGCTGACCCGCGCCAAACGACACAAGGCTGAGGTAGCGCCTTCATTAATCAACGCTGTTTTACTGTAGTAAATCAGAATTGAGACCCGACCCTTCTACAGGTTTTGATTTTAATTAACTGAAATAAATAAAATATAAAAAAAACTTAGTAGTGAAATTTAAAAAAAATATATAGACATATTTAAAAAAAAAAAAAAATATATATATATATATATATATATATATATATATATATATATATATATATATATATATATATATAATTTTTTTTCTTTTTTTTTCTTTGTTTTTAACAAAGGCAAGATAAGTTTATTTATATAGCACATTTCATACACAATGGTAATTCAAAGTGCTTTACATAAAAGGAAGTAAAATAATCATAAAATAATCACAACAATAAAACAAGGAATTTAAAAACTTTTAAAAGTTTTTAAAAACAAAGAAGAAAAAAAATATATATATATGTATATGTGTGTGTGTGTGTATGTGTGTGTATATCTATATATATCTATATATATCTATATATATCTATATATATATATCTATATATATATATATATATATATATATATATATATATATATATATATATATATATATATAGATATATATATATGTATCATAAACCATGGTGCACCTATAAGTGTATTACATTTGATTGCACCTGAATTGTCAAGATAAGGTTGTAGTCTTGCTTTATATTTTGGAATGCTCTTGTTTCCTGTCTGAACATGTGAATGAGGTCTGTTATTTTCTGTAGTTGAGTCGTGACCCTGGAGCTGAGCTCTGGTTGGCTGACATTCAGGAAGGTGTAAGACTGGCCAATCAGGACACTCAAAAAGCACTGAAGAGTGAGTAAACGCACACAAACACACAATATGTTCGACACACCCATAACTGAGGGTTTCCTATAAATTTAAAAAATGCAATTTGACGCAAGATACTACAGGAAAAACCATTGTGTTTTCATGCACTGGTCAGTTTTGAGATTTTTATGCTGTTTTTCCTCCAGTAACATGTCTGCTTTTAGACAAGTGGAAAGAAAACATCCAAAATATAGTTTTTCCTTTTACAAACACCAAACGGGTACAGTTTTATACCTCTTTATATTCTGAAGGTTTGTTCATATTTCATACACTGATTAATACAACATTTCACTGCTAAAACATGGTGAAAATGTGTTTGTTTTCTGTCTGTTGACACTGTTTTCTGAATTATGGAGTAATGTAAAGAGAAAGCCTAAATCCTTTCTGGAAATGCCTTTATGTCAACAAAATCACCCAGAAAATAAGGAACCTGACTTTACCCAATGATCAGATTTATGTTCTGAAAATGTATGCAAATTAGTGCATACTTAATTTAATATGGTCTCATTTGAATATTTTAACATACACTGCTGCTCAAAAGTTTGGGATCAGTAAGACCAGTAATGTTTTTTTTAAAAGAAGTATCTTCTGCTCATCAAGGCTGCATTTATTTGATCAAAAATACAGAAAAAAACAATAATACTGAAAAAATGTTATTACAATATAAAATAATGTTTTTTATTTTAATATACTTTAAAATATAATTTATTCCTGTGATGCAAAGTGAATTTTCATCAACTGTTACTCCAGTCTTAAGTGTCACATGATCATTCAGAAATCATTCTAATATGCTGATTTATTATGAGTGTTGGAAACAGTTGTGCTGCTTAATATTTTATTTTTTTTTTTTTCAATTTAAAAAGAACAGTATGTATTCAAAAATAAACATATTTTCTAACAATGTAAATCAATGCTATCACTTTTTTATTAATTTAACACATCCTTGGTGAAAAAGTTAATTTCTTTCAAAAAAAAGAAAGAGTAAAAATTTACTGACATTAATTGTATATTGCTAGAAAACCTTTCTATTTTAAGTAAATGCTGTTCTTTTTAACCTCTTTTTGATCAAAGAATCCTGAAAAAAAAAAAAAAGTATCACAGGTTACAAAAAAATATTTGGCAGCACAACTGTTTCCAACGTTGATAATTCTAATAATAAATCAGCATATTAGAATGATTTCTGAAGGATCATGTGACACTTAAGACTGGAGTAACAGCTGATGAAAATTCAGCTTTGCATCACAGGAATAAATTATATTTTAAAGTATATTAAAATATATATAAAAAAATATAAAAATATATATAAAAAAACATTTTATATTGTAATAACATTTTGCAATATTACTGTTTTTTCTGTATTTGATCAAATAAATGCAGCCTTGATGAGCATAAGAGAGAGACTTCTTTAAAAAAAACTTTACAAAACTTTAAAAAAACATTACAAGTCTTACTGATCCCAAACTTTTGAGCAGCACTGTAAATAATACAAAAAAATGATAATAATAAAAAATATATAAATAATAAAATAAAAAAATGTTTGCAACTTTAAATGTGATCACTTGGGAAAGTATGGTGAGATCTGTGAGTTTATCATCATTTTTAGTTCTCAAAAGGAAGTAATTCCTAATTCCTCTCTGTGTGTGTGTGTGTGTGTGTGTGTGTGTGTGTGTGTGTGTGTGTGTGTGTGTGTGTGTTCTGTACAGTGTGTCTGGGTCTGGCCGCGGTCAATCAGGCTGTTAAAGAGGGTCGAGCGTCTCAGACGTTGCGTGTGCTGCGTCTGCCAGAGGTGGCGCTGCGGAGCGTGGTGTCCGATTGTGCTGACGGGTACCAGACGGAGCTGACCGCCCTGCTCCGTGCCAAAACACTGGAGGGTCAGTCCAACACAAACACAGACAACTAGAGCTCTGTTACACAACTGGACCAAAAAACTGCTGAATTCAGTGTTAAACACCCTGTGTTCTTATGGCCCAAGACAACCTTACCATCATGAGTGCTGATCATCAGTTTGATGCAGGGCTCTAATCTTACTTTTCTTTTAAGGAGCACTTGTGCTCCTAACTTAAAATTTACTACAGTCAAAAATTTAGGAGCACCTTCTAATCAGTAATCAAAAAATCTGATCAAAAATTAGCCTTCCCACTACGAGGTGATATTTGACTCCTTAAAGGAGTAGTCCACTTCCAGAACAACAATTTATACATAATTTACTCAACCCCTTGTCATCCAAGATGTTCATGTCCTTTCTTTCTTCAGTCGAAATTATGGTTTTTGAGGAAAACATTTCAGGATTTTTCTTCATATAATGGACTTCTTTGGTGCCCTGATTTTGAACTTCCAAAATGTAGTTTAAATGCAGCTTCAAAGGGCTCTAAACGATCCCAGCTGAGGAAGAAGGCTCTTATCTAGTGAAACGATTGGTAATTTATTCCAGAAAATAAAATGTATCCACATTTTTAAGCAAAAAAGCTTGTGTAGCACAAGTTCTGTCATGCGCATTCATGATGCTGCATACGCTTGAATCACGTCGAAAGGTCACACCGAACGTAGGCGGAACTACAGACCCAGTGTTTACAAAGCGAACGCGCAAAGACTAAGGAAGTGCAAGTAAGTCAAACGCCGTTTACAAACAAAAAGGTACAACGATGTTGGACGATTCTGAAGTTGTAGGAGAAAATAAGATGAGTTTTTTGCCATTCTCTGCCCTTTTGAGCCGGAGTACATAGACGATGAACTCAGACGTGATTCGTAGTAGTGATGGGAACTTCGGATTATTTAACCGACTTGGACCTTTGAGTCTAGCTCAGCAAAATGAATGAATCTTTTTTCGAGTCATTTCATTAATTTTAGAAAAATCAGCGTCACGTGACTGCCCCATAAGATGAACGAACGATTTGAAAAACCCGAAGTCTCGAAACAGGTGAACTAATTCCAGTACAGAACCTAACAGGATGTTGCTCATGCGCGACTGAACGAATCACTCACCGAGACGACGACTGCTTCCTGAGTCACATTAAAGATTCGTTCAAAATGAAAAAAAAAAAGACAGATCGTTTCACTAGATGAGACCCTTCTTCCTCAGCTGGGATCGTTTAGAGCCTTTTGAAGCTGCATTTAAACTACATTTTAAAATTGGGGGCACAATTGAAGTCCATTATATGGAGAAAAATCATGAAATGTTTTCCTCAAAAACCATAATTTCTTTATGACTGAAGACAGAAAGACATGAACATCCTGGATGACAAGGGGGTGAGTACATTTTTTTTGTAAATTTGTTGTTCTGAAAGTGGACTTCTCCTATAAAGTGATTTACAGGGGAGTTTTGTTTTTACCTTTGTAATGGCATTTTTCTAACTTTTTTAAGAGTATGTTAACTTGTATGTCAGATTTTTTACAAAAGTTATATTTTATAGGCTTCTTAAAATTTCTAATTAACACAGCTGAATAAGAACAAGTAGTATAAGAATAAGTTACCAATTGAAAGAAATCAGTATTAACACAATTAATTTGTACTACAGAGGTGGAACAGAAAAACACAAAAGTGTTTTGTAGGTGTATTTTCATGTTTAATGAGGCTCAGAGGTGGCATGAGTGCAATCAAATTCACAAATTCATGTTTAGATTAATGTTTTAAACATAACATTTTGAATATTAAAATATTAAATGATTTAAATAAGTGAAAAGATACTTTAAAAATGAAACTAAAACTACCAGTAGGTGGCGGCAAGTCACTGATTTAATTACTGAATCATTCATTCATTTGATTTGTTCGAATGGCTGATTCATTCAGGAATAAAGCAAGTGACTCTTTATGAATGGGAAATTGAATCACTGACTCACAAGATTTGCTTTCAAAAAACATGTTCATTTATAAACAAAACACTGCTGTGTTTGAATGAAGATGAGCAGTTTGTTTGTATGTTGGACAGGTGATAACAGAAGCCCGTGGATGAGGACGAAACTGCCAGACAGCAGCTCTTATTTCTTTCACCTGCAGAAGCTGGAGGGCACCTGGGAAAGACCTCAAGGCTTCGTCCAGAACAGCACCTTCCTGACACGTGAGGAGATACAGGTGAGACACACACAACACCTGAACCAGTAAAACATGCTCAATCTGACAGACCAAACTGTAAGTGTTTCTCTGTCACCTCCTGCAGGCCGTGTGCAGTAGCGTAACTGCGGCTCACAGCAGAGACGTGCAGTGGAAGGCCAACGAGCCGCTGGTGCTGCAGCTGCAGGCGCGCATGCGAGGATTCCTGCTGCGACAGAAGCTGTCCGAGCGTTTGCACTTCCTGAACACGCAGCTGCCCGCCGTCATCACCATCCAGGTGAGACTCACCTGAACGTGAACATGCAAATCAAAGTTTAGCTGCAGTGGTTGTTTCACACATTCACATTCAAAGCAGTAGGGCCCCCGCGATGCGGAAAATGCGGATGGCATTGTGGAATCCAGTCATAAAAATGGAATTTACCGTATAAAGCAGAATGTCACGGAATTTGTCAAAGTTTGGATGAATTAATCAAAAGTAGGTCATTACACTTAAATTAAATTGCGACGTGGATATTATCTGTAAATATAAAGCCATAAAACAAATATTTAAATATGAATCCTGCATGCTCTGTGTGTCTGTTCATGAATGGCACAGACGTGCGGTTTCGTTTACTGCACATACTGAAGAACACATGACACTCGCACTGATTTCAGCATCTGCAGTCTCACTAAATTAGGACATAAATACATAAACAACATCTCCAGAAATGCTCTGAGAGTCACTTTATGAGCATTTTACCCTTTCATTCGAGTATTCACCGCAACCCGTCAAAATAAAACTTCGCTTTAACTGGAATATATATATATATATATATATATATATATATTATTGTGCTGCTACTACTACTAATAAATTATTTAAAAACATTTAAGGAATATTCACACAATATTTCTCTCATCTCATCCTATAGTATTGAATAAAAATGTATTGGTATTTAAATTATTTGCCAAAAACAAAGTTTGATTAAACAAAAACAAATTTGATTAAAAGATAAATTACTGTTTTATGCCTTCATTTGATAACCAGAAGAAAATAAAATACACAACACAGAATTTCTGGGGGAAAAAAAATAAAACAAAATTCTATGGTAAAAATAGATTTTTAATAAAAAATCAAATAATTATGCATTCAAATAATTACATGCTTAAACAGAATTTAGTAACGATAAAACAGAACAAGAGAAAAATAAACATTTCATAGGGCTAGACTTTTAATATGTTGATGTTAAATTGTATAAAGTTTCATGAATTTAATTAATTTAGATAAGCTTTTTGATTAATAAAAATGTAATTTAACCATTAAAAAGGAGTCAAGAAAAATAAAAATGGAATCCAGAAAAGTTTAAATGGAAAAAAATGGAATTTGGAAACAAATAAAATGGATTTCATAGGGGCCCTAAAGCAGCTTTACAGAAAATCATAATGTTAGCGTTTATAATATCTACATAGTTTTATGCCATATAGTCACCTTTATCAGATTAGAGCTGGATGATAATATAGTTACATTTTGTGATGATATAAACAGTGACACAGTTTCCACACAGTGCCGTGAGTGTTACAGCTGTGTTTGTGTCGTCAGTCTCACTGGAGGAGGTTCATACAGCAGAGAGAGTATCGCCGCAGACTGCGGTATCTCTACCAGAACTGGAGAGCAATAGTCAAGGTACAACAAAACACCATCAGACACATTAGAAACAGGTTTGTGAGAGTTTGAACTGACATGAGATTCTCCCAAACAGATCCAGGCCATGGTGAAGATGTGGCTCGCCCGCAGGAGATACCTCGCCCGCCTCGCTTACTTCAGGAAACACGTGAGCGTCACGCCTGCATCATCACGAGCGTGTCTGCGTGTGGCATGAGTGTTTATGTGTTTGTGTATGATTTATCTGCCAGGTTGGAGCCATAATCCGGATCCAGGCATTCTTCAGAGCCAGCAGGACCCGTGAGGAGTATCGCTTACTGGGTCAGTCACTGCAAACACACTCAGTATTTAAGATGCATTAGTGTTCAAAAGTTTGGGTTGGTAAGAGTTTGTAATGTTTCTGAAAGTAGTCTCTTCTAGTCTAGTCAAGTCACCTTTATTTCTATAGCGCTTTTAAAGGGGTCATCAGATGCAAAGTTTACTTTTACATGTTTGAACATTAATGTGTGTTGGCAGTGTATGTACACATCTACCCTATAATGATAAAAATCCATGCAGTGGTTAATCTTAATTAATATCCCCTTTTTCAAATCGAGTCATTCTCAGATGCCTGTCGTTGTGGCGTCACACCAGCAGAGGCCGCTCCCACAATAGTTGATTGACATGAGCGTCTTACCTCAGATCAGCTGTAACAGTTCGACCTCCATTGTTTCAATGTCAGAGCAGGGATGTAAGTTAGACAAGAATATCTCCGATTGAGCGATTGAGGTGTTGTGTTGCTGATGTAATAATGAACACGGTGGTCGTCATTTACTCCCGACATCTGAGCCGCTGAAGATGCAGTGGATTACATTTGTTTGTGAAGGGAATGCGCCTCCCGATCTACATATATCCGTCTATGTTCACGCGAATCATTCGTGATCCAGCTTCACTTACAGCAGAAGTGAGAATAAGGGTTTTTTTATGAATCTTTGCGATCACCTTTCCTAATAATGTGCTAGTTAGCAAGTTTAGCGGCTAAACACGGCTAAAGTAAACAGACTCGTCATTCCACAGAGAGAAGAGAGGGGCGGGGCGAGCAGAGCTCATTTGCATTTAAAGGAACATTCCCTCAGAATGAGATGATTTTTGCAGAGCTCATTTTGACAAGATAAAAAGGGTGTTGTTTTACAAAACCATTGAGAATTTTTAACCAAAGTATGTTATAGATTTTTCATTAAGACCCTAAAGAATCATATCAACTTCATATGTCATGTTAATGTTGTTCAGTTCACTCCAGCGCTCCACCGCTGTCTGTCGTGCGTAAGTTCGCTCACCTGCTTGAGTTTGGTGACAATGACATCCGTCAGGAGGGAGAGCTGCTGCGTCTCAGAGAGGATGTGGTGAGATCCATCCGGGCCAACAGACAGCTGGAGGCCGACCTGGACCTCATGGATCTGAAGATCGGCCTGCTGGTCCGCAACAGAGTCACACTACAGGTCAGCAAAGCCAGCACTGGATCTACTGCTCTGTGTCTGTCTGCTCTGTCTGACCATCCATCCGTCTGTCTGTCTGTAGGAGGTGGTGTCTCACTGTAAGAAGCTCACTAAGAAGAATAAAGAGCAGCTGAGTGACATGATGGCTCTGGACAAACACAAGGGCCTGAAAGCTCTCAGTAAAGAGAAGAGAGAGAAACTGGAGGCCTATCAGCACCTCTTCTACCTGCTGCAGGTACACACATTCACGCGAAACAATGCAGCATTTCTGTTTCTTTAGTATTTCTATTTCTTGCACAAACACTGACAAGTTCAAGACAGCATGTGAGATTAATGCTCCATCTGACTGATCGTAACACAAGAATGTGTGTGTTTAGACCCAGCCGCTGTATCTGGCTCAGCTGATCTTCCTGATGCCTCAGAATAAAAGCACCAGGTTCATGGAGACGGTGATCTTCACGCTCTTTAACTACGGCTCAGACTGCAGAGAGGCCTTCCTGCTGCTGCAGCTCTTCACCGCCGCCTTGCGCCATGAGATCCAGTACGAAAACACACACACACACACACACACACACACACACACACACACACACACTCTCATGCCGTACTACATCACAACTCAACAGAATGCATTCACATACAGTTGAGGTGAAAAGTTTACATACACCTTAACAAATCTGCAAATTGTTAATTATTTTACCAAAATAAGAGGGATCATACAAAATGCATGCTACTTTTTTATTTTAGTACTGACCTGAATAAGATTCAGATTCATTCAAGATTCATTTCGTTTGATTATTGTAAAATGTTTTTTTTTTTTTTTGATCTTGATATTAACAACTGCTTGTCATTTTAATATACACTTGTAAATGTCTAACTTTTTTTTTTTTTTTATTAATGCTTGCTATTTATATTGCTGCATTTATGTCTTTATCAAATCTTTGTTGCTCTCGTTTTTTGTTTTTATTGAACTTTTTGCTGTTGCTCTCCGTGTTTTTCACAACTAATTTAATTGGAAACGCACTGTTTTTTTATGTTATTGTTGTTTCTACTGAAATCGACTAACATTGTTTTAACATGCCGTTTCCTATTGTGTTTATTTGACTGTCTATAACATTTTATGCTTTTTCAGGGTGCCATTGTAAAACAGGCCTACAGGACAACAGATGAAAACTAGCCTTTGGCTAATTCTGGCATGTTACAGATGCTCTGTTTTTAATATGCACTGTCCTGTTTAAATAAAAAAAGAAAAAAAAAAAAAAAAAAAGATATTTCACATAAAAGATGTTTACATATAGTCCACAATAGAAAATAAGTTGAAATTCATAAAAACAATCCACATATACTTGATTCTCAACACTGTTGTTTCCTGAATGATCCACAGCTGTGTTTTTTTGTTTAGTGATAGTTCTTCATGACTCCCTTGTTTCTCCTGAACAGTTAATCTGTCGCTGTTCTTCAGAAAAATCCTTCAGCTCCCAGAAATTCTGTGGTTTTTCAGCATTTTTGTGTATTTGAACCCTTTCCAGCAATGACTGTATGATTTTGAGATGCATCTTTTCACACTGAGGACAACTGAGGGACTCATATGCAACTATTACAGAAGGTTCCAACACTCACTGATGCTCCAGAAGGAAAAACCATGCATTAAGAGCCAGGGGTGAAAACTTTTGAAATGTGAAGATCAGGGTAAATTTAACTTATTTTGTTTTCTGGGAAACATGTAAGTATTTTCTGTAGCTTCTAAAGGACAGTACTAAATGAAAAAAATATGATATTTTGGCAAAATAAGACAAATGTACACATCTTCATTCTGTTCAAAAGTTTTCACCCCCGGCTCTTAATGAATGGTTTTTCCTACTGGAGCATCAGTGAGTGTTTGAACCTTCTGTAATAGTTGCATATGAGTCCCTCAGTTTTCCTCAGTGTGAAAAGATGGAAAATCATACAATCATTGTTGGAAAGGGTTCAAATACATAAAAATGCTGAAAAGCCAAAGAATTTGTGGGAGCTGAAGGATTTTTCTGAAGAAAAACAGACAGTTTAACTGTTCAGGACAAACAAGGGACTCATGAAGAACTATCACTAAACAAACAAACACAGCTGTGGATCATTCAGGAAACAACACAGTGTTAAAAATCAAGTGTATGTAAACTTTTGCATAGGGTCATTTTTTATAAATTCAACTATTTTCTCTTGTGGACTATATGAAATGTCTTTTCTGTGAAATGTCTTATTCAGGTCAGTACTAAATTAAAAACAGGCATTTTGTATGATCCCTCTTATTTTGGTAAAATGATTAACATTTTGCAGATTCTGAAAGGTGTATGTAAATATTTACGTCAGCTGTATATGTGCCTGATTGATACTTAAAATATATTCACAATAATTCCTTTGAGCTTGTTCTTTTGTGAATTGACCTACATTGAAGTTGAAAAGTCAATGTCAAAAAGTCAAAACACCTGACTGATTCATTGAGTCGTTTGGTCAGTCAAATATGTTATTGGTAAATGACTGCAGAGTGAAGGTGGACCGGCCGCAGGAAGTGATCACAGGAAGCCCCACCGTCATCAAGATGCTGGTGAGTTTCTACCGTCACGCTCGCGGTCAGAACGCGCTGAAGGACGTCCTGGGACCTGCCATCAGAGACGTGCTGCAGGACCGAAACCTCAACATCCGCACCGACCCCTTGGAGATCTACAAGAGCTGGATCAACCAGACCGAGAGCCAGACGGGACAGAAGAGGTGTGTGAGCCACATAAACATACGCTTGCATGAGATTTCACTTCACTTGTTGAGTTCAGGTGAATGAACATGAAGAAGTTTTGACTTTTTGAAATTTAAGGCCTCAAACCCTTGAAAACAGCCATTTTCCTGAAGAGGTACTTAAAAAGTGCTTGAATTGTTGAAAGACAATATATCAATGAAATAAGTGTTTAATTTTTTTCAATAAGCCACATATATTTTCACGCAAAATTAACACTGCAGCCTGTCTGATGTTGAGCTTATGTACTGTAGCCTCGGCCCTTCACTGCTGCTTTAAACATTACAATGCTCACTTTCCAAATATTCAATGGTGTGAGATGACTGGATGATTTCAACTGATTTCCTATTGAACCGTCAGCAACTGAACTGCAGCTCAAACTATTTCAGATATAGTGAATTAAGCTACGAACTCCATCATAATGCACAATATTTCCATCTAACATGTATTTTGAGCTGCAGTTCTGGAGTGTTTTACTAGTTAGCAGTAAACCGGTTACCTCACCTCAATATGGAGTAGATTTCTGTTGGATGTTATCTTTGGAATGGAAATATGGATATTTTATTTGTAAACATTGTACTTTTTTCATTTATTTCAGTTAATGTCATAAAACTAGCGAGCTAATCCAGTAGTGGTACTGACAGTGTCGTGTAAACATGACTGAAGACACGAAAAGAGGAGGAACAGATAAACCGAATCAATTGAGTGAGTCATTTACGCTGGAACCGCTCCGATTGATTCAAACGCATGACTTTGAACATTCAGTTCAAGCGATTCACTAGCAAAAAACAGATCAAATTAAAATAGCCATTCATTTTTAAATTTTGACATCGCTTGTAATGATTTTAAAAAAGCACGTATAATGATGAGTGAAACGGAGCTTTTCGAAACTCCGATGATTCAATGTTTGGAAGCGCATGAATCATTTGAATTGAATCGGGACTTCAAATCGCATATCGCCAGTCAGACTTCGGAGCGGAAACGATTCGCGATCCTCGCCTTGATTCCTGATTTGAAATGATGGTTCGCGAATCATTTGATTCGGATCGGGAATTCGGAACGGGTTTGCGAGTCATTTCGCGAATTAAATGATTCGCGATCCGACTCCTGGTGTGAAATGATGGTTCGCGACTCATTATTCAAATCAGGGCTTCAGAGCACGGATCGCGAATCATTTGATTTGATTTTTTTTATTCAGATCTTTTTTTTTCAGATTTGTTTTTTTGTTTTTGTTTTTTGTTTTTTTTGTTTTATTAAACGGAAGAAAACATCAAACCATTAAGGTAGTACAGTTATAAAAACAAATAAAAGAAAAGGTATACACAAATGCAAATCCCTTAAGAAAATGTGGTTTTACTATAGTAAGTGTAGTAACCCTGTTTTCTTGTATAACCATTTTTGCTACAAATACCATGGTTAAACTTACTGTAGCAAACACTAACCATAGAACGGGATGTGTTGCCAGGTTAACAAAAAATGTAACAAACTAATTGTTATATTTCTATATTCTCTTTTAAGTTGTCAAAGAATCTAAAGAAAACCTCTTTAAAATCTTTTTTTTTTAAGCCACTTACAAAATTAGTGACTACTAAATTATCCCTAGCAATAATTATATCAAACATTAAAATTTAAAGTCTGTTGTGTGCCATTTTTAGTTTACAGTTTTATGTAATCTATATTTTAAACTGGTGTCACAGCTGTTCCTGCCAGAATATTGGTCCATTTTAAATGTTATGTGCTTTATCTTAAAGTTGACATCATTGCATACTTTGGATGTGCTTCACTTTATTTTTGCCATTTTGTTTTGTTAGTATATTTTTATTTCTCTTTTTATCGTTTTTAAAATTTGAAAGACATTGTTTGATTAGTGAGATCTCTATTTGAAGTCCTTGAAAATCAAAAAAAGTGGTGCTTGAAGAGTCCTGGAACTTCCTTTTACAGTATCTGTATGAATCCTGCTGTGTGTGTTCAGTTCTTTGCCGTATGAGGTGAGCGTCGAGGAGGCTTTGAGTCATTCTGAGGTCCAGCAGAGGCTGAGCATCGCCATCACCAACCTGAAGAACCTGACGGAGCGCGTCTTACACGCCATCATCAGCAACACGCACAAACTACCGTATGTATCGCATGTGCACATATACACTAACGGTTAAAACTCTGGAATAATTGTTTTTGAAAGAACTTTCTTCTGCTCACCAAGGCTGCATTTATTTGATTGGAAAAACAGTGAAATATTATTACAATTTTTAACGGCTGTTTTCTGTATGAATCTGTTTTAAAATGTAATTAATTGCTGTGATCAAAGCTGAATTTTCAGCATCATTACTTGTCATTTTTTTCATTTTTTAATTTTAATGTAATGTATTATTATTGTTTTGCTAGCATTTCTTTGCAATTAATTTTGTTTTTGGTTAGTTTTATTTTATTTTGTTGTTCTATTTTGTTCAAAGCAAAATATACAGTACAATATACAATAAAATATACAGCAAATACAGTTTAAAAATGTGAAATACGTGAATATCTGTTATAATGTAATTGCTGTAATCAAAGCTGAATTTTCAGCATCATTACTTTCATAATCATATTTTTTTTAATTTTCTTTTTTTTTCATTTTAATTTAACATATTATTGTTTTGCTAGCATTTTTTGCAAATTTGTTTTTTGGAGTTATTTTTATTTTATTTTATTTTGTTAGTCTATTTTATGTTATCAAATATACAGTAAATGCAGTTTAAAAATGTAAAATATTATTACAACTTAAAATTGCTGTTTTCTATGTGAATAACTGTAATTTATTTCTGTGATGCGCAGCTGAATTTTCAGCATCATTACTCCAGTCTTCAGTGTCACATGATCCTTCAGAAATCATTCTAATATGCTGATTTGCAGCTCAAGAATCTTTTAACATGTTCTCTGACACATTATGTGGTGATATGTTATGTACCTGTGTGTGTGTCTCAATCAGGTACGGTTTGCGTTACACTGCTAAAGTTCTGAGAGACGCCCTGCATGAGAAGTTTCCTCAGGCCAGTGAAGATGAGCTGTACAAGGTATGTCTATCAAGTCTATTCTGCTTATATTTATTGTAAGATCTATTTATGATCTGCTGTGATTTATTTTATTTGTGTGTGTGTGTGTGTGTGTGTGTGTGTGTGATCAGATCGTGGGTAATCTGATCTACTATCGCTACATGAACCCTGCGATCGTGGCTCCGGACGGTTTTGACGTGGTGGAGTTCGGGGCCGGTTCCGCTCTACTGCCGGGTCAGCGGCGAACACTGGGCTCCATCGCCCGCATCCTGCAGCACAGCGCCGCGCTCAAACACTTCCAAGGAGATTCTGCTCACCTGCACGCTCTTAACGAATACATCACACACACTCACAACCGCTTCAGGTGAGGGACTGATACACCACACACACTCAAACACATCTCACACACACTTCCTGTCTCATCACTGCATTCTCTCCTGCTACAGGAAGTTCCTGCGTGCTGTGTGTGACGTCCCTGAGCCGGAGGAGCGCTTCAACATCGATGAATACTCAGAGACGCTGATCCTCAACAGACCCGTGATCTACATCTCCATCAGTGAACTCATCAACACACACAGAGTCAGTGTCTGTCTGTCTGTGAAAATTAGATCACAATATTACAGTTTTGGTCACTAATGATATCATGGTTTACACATTTATGGAAAAATGTAAATGTAAAATACTGGTAAAAATTGTAATTTAAATTTTTTAATTAATTTTTTAATTGTAATATTTATGGTAATTTACACAGTAATGGTAGATAAAATTGATGTGATATTTTTATTTATTTATTTATTTATTTTTTTAATCCTTAGTCCTAAACATTGCAAATAAACACTGTAATACATAAATATTGTAAGTTGTGCAACAAAATAATTTTTTTTTTTTATTAATTTTTCACCAAAAAGGAAATTTAAGTTTTCATTTAGCAAATCAAAACCCAAAATAATATTTAAAAAAAATTTATTTAATAATCAATTTATTTCATAGTAAACATTCAAATAATGAACTTCTAAACATTTAAACATCTAAGTTCTAAACTTTTATATAATTATATTTCTACTCCATCTTATATCTCACCACATTCAGTTCAGGCTGCAAAATTACATTCACAAATTGGGTAAATATGAGTTTTTAAATGCTGTGTCAGTGAAAGTTCATTGGCATAACTTCCATCTGCCCTGTCCGTCTCTGTATTCAGAGTGTCTGTTGTTTACTACTTAAACTAATAGTAAATGAACCAGTATTCAGTATTCAGTATGCAATGATCAGTTTCTAACAGTAGTTTGTTATACTGTGGTCACATGATCATGTTTAATTCTGTAGCTAGTCATTTTTGAAATATTAATGGTCATGTTGCATTTTTTTTATTTCTATTCTGAACAGCTGCTGCTGGAGCATCAGGATAGTCTGTGTCCCGATCCGTCGGATCCTCTTCAGCAGCTGCTGAAGGATCTGGGCTCAGTGCCGTCCGTTCAGGATCTCGTAGGTTCGTCACACTTCACGTTCATTTCTTCTGTTTAAAGCCCACTACCTAAACAGTGTTCTTGACTTCATCCTGACTCATGTGTGTGTGCAGGAGAAGGGCATCTCAACCCTTCAGATCCAAACACGGAGCAGACTTTCTCCAAGATGGAGGTTTCTCTGACCCTCACCAGCAAGTTTGACGTCTTCAAGAGTTCTGATGACAAGCCTGACGCACGAGGGATCCTGCTGAGGTGAGTCGTGTCAGTCAGCCGCTGTTCTGCAGTGATGATGATGGTGATTAACAGGGTTTGTACGAGACGCTTGAAGTACTTGAATTTGACTTTTTGAAATTTAAGGCCTGGAAAACCCTTGAAAATAGCAATATTCCTGAAGAGGTACTTAAAGAGCTTGAATTATTGAAAGAAAATGTATCTATGAAATAAGTGTTTAATATTTTCAATAAGCACATCTTTTCACACAATAAAAAAAAAAATCATACTTTCTTCATTATTTTTTTTTTTATTTATTTTTTTTTTTTGTGCCTTTTTCAGTTAATGTCATAAAACTAGCGAGCTAATCCAGTAGTAGTACTGACAGTTTTGTGTAAACATGACTGAAGACACGAAAAGAGGAGAAACGGACAAACTGAATTAACTGAGTCATTTACACTGAAACTGCTCTGATTGATTCAAACTCCTGACTTTGATCATTCAGTTCAAGCGATTCGCTAGCAAAAACTAGATCTGATTAAAAGAATCATTCATTTTCAAATTTCAGCATCACTTGTAATGATTTTAAAAAGCACGTATAGTGAAGGGTGAAACTGAGCTTCTCAAAACTCTGAATCGGTTAAACCATTGCCTTGCAAAATTATTCATCGTTTCGAAGCGCTCCAATCGAATAGAGTATCGTGAATTATTTGATTCAGATCGGGACTTCGGGGCAGGTTTGCGAATCTTTTGACTTTGATCGGAACTTTGCGTATCGCAAATTATTTGATTCAGATCAGGATTTCACGTATTGTGAATCATTCCGTGAATTGAATGATTCGCAATCTACACTCCGAGTCCTGACCTAAAATGAGGGTTCGTGAATCATTATTCATATCGGGAATTCTGTGCAGGTTCGCGAGTCATTTGATTCAATTTGGGACTTCAAAGTGCGTCTCATGAATCATTTGTTTCAGATCAGGATTTTGGAGCGGTTTCACAAATTTTTTTTTTTTTTTTTTTTCTGTTCTTGAACAGTGAAAAACATCAAACCATAAGTGAGATCTTTGATTGAAATCCTTGAAAATCAATAAAGTAGTGCTTGAAAAGTCCTTGAAAGTTCTGGAATTTCATTTTACATTATCTGTATGAACACTGGATTGATATTGATTAGTTTGAGTTGATTTTCTGTCTGGTTGTTCTTCAGCACCAAGCAGCTGATCATCGATGTGATTCGAACGCAGCCCGGTGACACACTCAGTGAGGTGCTGAGGATCTCCGCCTCCAGAGATCAGGTACAGATGACTCCGCCCACACACACACACACACACCCCTCTACACCATTTATATATGCATCTATAAAAATGGTTAATAAAATCAATTCTTATATTCTTTTAGCTCTTTTATACTATTTTTATAAGTCTTTTTAATTTAGTTTAAGTTGAAGCACTAAAATAACTAGATACATTGAGGAAAGAACCTATAATATGGATATAAACAACAAAATATACCATGAATGTAAAATGAGAAAATAATAAAAATGAAAACTAATTTAAAATTACTAATAAAAACTGTTAAAAGCATCTCAAGGCGAACTACTTAAAACAATGATTACTGATGGGTTTTTTTTACTGGAAAATAACACAAAAATGCCCCAAATATCACTTGAGTTGTTGCAGTCCTTTTCAGATCTGTTGTTTTCAGGGCTAATCTGACATCTTCAGTCTTCCATTTTAAACCATTAATAAGTGAAAGTGATAAACTTTAAACAAAAACAAATAAATGTAATGTACTCTCATATCCAGAGCTGACGTGTGAAAGTAAAACCTGACATTTTGGTCCTTGTGGGCCTTTTTTTGTATTTTATTATACTAGTATAATTATAATTATTATATTAATTATAATATATAATTTTATTTATTTATTTATTTATTTTTGTGGGGAAAATATTGAAAGGGTAAGGCCTAATGCGATAGAATATGCTGTTTGTACGATTTAAAAATCACTGTCCAGGGCTCAACGCTAAGGATTTTTTCTGGTTCAAATTTTTACTTGCCCGGTCAAAATTTTCACTGGCCCTACCACAAAAAAAAAAAAAAATATATATATAAATAAATAAATAAATAGTTGCTGTTATCATTGTTTTTGACTCATGTTATCTTTTATTTTAATAAATAAGCTTATATGACACCAACATTGTACATAGCAAATAAAATTGTACAATTCTCGATTCCAATTTTGATACCACACCTAAACATATTAGCCTAACTAAAGTCCAAACAAACTATTTGTTTTTTTGTTTTTTTGTTTTTTTTTTTCAAAAAAAAAAAATGTTATTATTATTATTATTAATATTTTATTAAAAATGAAAAGATGCTTTAGGGAAAAACAGCAGGCAGACTCATTCTTTGTCAGCAGGTGGCACTTATGGAATAAGAGTAATATTAGGTTTCTATGGTTACCGCTGTAAACAAAGCAGCTCCGTGCTTATGAACGCTACTTTTAATATATCATACATGGGCAAATGAAAAATCTGTTCCCCTCACAGATACATTATCATAAACCACAGTTTCAATATTTAGGATAATATTTCGCGCATTGTACACCATGATCTTTGTTTGCCTGCTACAGTATTTTTTTCTCTTTGCGTTCATCTTAGCGGATGTCTAAAGAGTTCGTCATATTTCTAGACACATGAAATTTTGAAAGAAGGTTGCATGCAGTTCGTGTGCAAGCCCAGAACAAGAGATCGGTTGAAATATGTCCGGTCGATCTGTGCATCTGTCTCCACTGTATAAACTGTGTACTGATCACTGTTAAAGCTACAAAGCTAATACTTTTGTAGGCTATTTGTCCGTCAGAGACACGTCTCTCTGTGAGCGCTTAAAATTTAAAATGACCAAGGTTAAAAAGAAAAAAAAAAAAAAAAACACGTACAAATGATAAACTTTCATGACGACGCGGCATTGGCCCGATTGTGTCTTTCACGCTGGCCCCGGGCCATCGGGCACTCCTTATTGTCGAGCCCTGCTGTCTATGGAAAGTCCTTATAAAACATGGAAAGTCAACAGTTGTGTTTTGTGTGTGTGTTCAGGAGGTGCAGCACGGCTGGATGATGCATCAGCGCGCTCAGAGAGACGCACGAACCCCAGAGAAGATGAAGAGGAACCAATCGCTGATCGCAGACGGGAACCTGACGCTGGAGGAGAAGAAGAGGAAGATCCAGAGGAACCTGAGGAGACTGGAGGCCATCGGGACGCTCGGTCCTCCCGACACACACACACAGATACTGCAGCTCATCGCGAAGGTAACCAGAGTCAGGTGTGTGTGACGGTGACGGTCTGGTGTGTGTGTGCTGACAGTCTGCTCTGTGTGTGTGTGTGTGTAGGACATACGTCATCAGCGTGTGTATCGTCAGAGGCGTCAGGCGGAGCTGGTGAAACTCAGAGAAACACTGAACCGCCTGCACTGCAAGAGCTGCTTCCACTCAGAGCAGGTGGACTATTACAGCCAATACATCAACACCTGCCTGCAGAACCTCACCAACAGGTACCACACACACACACCTCTGTGTAGCTATCTCTGACACAGTGCAGTCTCTAGCTCCTTATCCTAAAACCACCCATCAGAACCCTTAAGGTTTCACATTTTGAAGTCAGATGAAACCAATGCATTTTGTTCCTCTGAGACTAACAGGAGCAATTGTTGATGCTTAGTCCCACCCCTGTGCCCAGATTGGTTCAAGCTGTCATCTATTCAACCAGTAAACATAGGTTTTGGTCTTTTGAACCACCCTTTAGCATGTTTCTTTGGAAATTTGAACAAACGCAAAGTGAAGGTGAAGTGCGTCATGCGTGCATGAAAACAAACACAAAATAACACATTTGCATGACAGCGCAAAAAGCACAAAAATACAAACAGCAGAGCCATTTGACATAACAAACAAAAAACAAGGATGAAACAGCGGTACAAATCGAATAAAGCACTGTAATGTAGGGTTTCACCTCACTAGGCGATGTGTGAACAGTCAGCGGATCGATCCATTTGGTTGCTATATTATGTAACTAATGCCTATATAGACTGTAAAGATCATTTGCACTTTTTTCTTCTTGCACTCAGTATATTTCTCTCTCATTTTATGTGTTGTTTGTGAATCATTTGGACTGTTTGTATTTTTGTTGCACAAGACAATTTGTGCAATTGGTTTCACTGTTTGTTGTTCATACTGTCACCGTCCACCCTGTGTTTACTTCACCATATTAAAAAATAAATTCTAATCTAATCATGACAAACTATACATTGTTGGCAAGGTCTAAGACTCCTAAATAGATATTCGATATCTTTGTGTTAGACATTATGTAGGAAAGGTAATAGATTAATATGTCAAGAGTGCCACTAAAAAAATCTACATCATAACAGGAGTTCTGACCTTTGTCACAAAAGACTTTCTTCATTGCCTTTTTCCCTTTCACACTTTAGAAATCATAAGAAATTATATATCAGCTCAAAACTTAAAATCTCAAAATTCATGCTTTGAAAGGCATTTTAAAATCAGACATTGCATTACCACGGAAAATGTACATCAAAATCTGATTACAAAATGTTTTCATTCATGAATTATAAAGATTTAGGTCTGGATTGTGCATTTTTATGTCTGTGTTCGAAAATGGGAGTGACAGTTAAAGGGTTAAGAATATATTTATCTGAAAGAGTCACTTTTTTTACTGTGTTTTGTTATTATATAATACTGTTTCTACTGTTACTTACTAAATGTTTTTGGACACGTCTACATTGTCAGTGAACTAAATAGGCCTGTTTTACACTGAAAAGCACCTATAATAATACTGTAATAAACGGCTGTAACTTGCTTGGGGAGTGTTATATGTAGACAAAATTTTAAGTGGAGAATGCCTAAATTTAATTTTCTGAAGAAAAAAATCCAAACTTCAGGAGTTTTTGTTTGAGTACACAGTTTAAAAAAACACCCAAGATGCTTGCATTTTTCTTAAAATTTTGGAAATTCACTAATTCTTAGAGAAAACAAAAGGAAAATTGGGACTTTAAATTAGCTAGACAGAAGCTTCAAGTTCTCCTGTTTATAATGATATATGGCACTTGATGCTGACCGCTTTAAGGGTTAAAGGGGTCACAAAAAGTGAGGACCGGCCAAAATGTTCTCACTTTACAAGACTGTCCTCACTCCGATGGTCTGAAACTCAAACCGGCCCTGTACAAGTGCACACAAGTGTACAAGTGTGATGTTTTCTGTCTCTGTGTTCATCAGTAAAGTCAGTGGGAAGAAAACATCCGATAGTAAAGGGAAGAAGAAGCCGCCGACTCTCACGTACACGGCCGCACGTCTGCATGAGAAAGGAGTTCTGCTGGAGATTGAAGACCTGCCCGTCACACAGTACGACACACACACACGTCATTACACTGATTCTGAGTCTAATGATTCATCCAGAGTGATTCAGTGAGCAGTGAGTTGAATGAACTGAATCACTCTGATTTAAAGTTGCTCTTTGTGAGTCTTTTTGAAAGTATTTATTACTTTTATTAATCAAGGATGCATTAAATTGATCCACAGTGACAGTAAAGATGTTTATAATGTTAGAAAAGATTTCTATTTCAAATAAATGCTGTTCTTGTGAACTTTCTATTCATCTGCGAATCCTGAAAAAAATAAAATGTCTCACGGTTTCCACAAAAATATTGTGCAGCATAATTGTTTTCAACATTGCTAATAGTCAGAAATGTTTGTTGAGCAGCAAATCAGCATATTAGAAATCAATTACAGTTATTTACGTAGAAAACAGCTGTTGTAGATTTTTGCTAGTTTTGATCAAATAAATGCAGCTTTGGTGAGCAGAAGAGAATTCTTTCATAGAGTTTTTGTTCTTATCCGCAGGTTCAAGAATGTGATCTTTGACATCGTTCCCGGTGAGGAGGACGGCACGTTCCTGTTGAAGGCTCGTTTCATGGGTGTGGATATGGAGAGATTCCCACTCAAATATCAGGTGCCGTGGAGTTTTTTCCTGCTGTAATGTGCCTCATTCATGATAGAAACATGAGGAGTCTTGAGTTCAACCAGTGTGTTTGTGTGCAGGATCTGCTGCAGCTGCAGTATGAGGAAGTTGCCGTGATGAAGATGTTTGATAAAGCCAAAGTCAACGTCAATCTGCTCATCTTCCTCCTCAACAAGAAATTCTTCAAGAAGTGAAGCGTTGCGTCACACGACTATCCGTGAAGTTGAACTTCCTGTAACTCTCAGCACTGATTTGAAAACACTCCACATAAACATCATTCTTTATTTGCCTGGTGTAATCATTCTACATTTATTTTATTACTCTAAATTACTCTGGATATATTCAAGACACTATTATACACTACATATATATATATATATATTCAATTATTAATCATTTGCTTTTAAAATAAAGCTTTACTTTATTCAAATGAATCACAGAAGACGCTGAGAAGATCAGTAGTAATACTAATTATGCAGCAGTGGTCAGGTGACGTTCACCTGCGCTCAATCAGGCTCTTTTAACGATGTGGAGAGCATCTCAAACAATTCTGTGTAAATATTTTCTATCGTTCCGTCTCTGTTTTTCTCTTCTGAAACTTCTTTGTATTCTTTTCTCTTCCTTGTGTTTTATGTCATTTGTGAGTGTCCTGTCACTCTTTTAATTTGCTGTTTTTGTTCACAATAAAACATTTTGCATGAATAGTGTTTGTGTCTCATCGTGTAGTATTTAATATTTCTCACACTGGCAGTTCTTAGTAAAGCAGCTACTGAAATATTTTACTAAATAGAAATCAGAAGAGCAGATTTCAGGACTTTTGAGAACTGAAATGTATAAATGAAGAGTGAGGAGGTTTGACAGGATTGAGCAGCAGTGTGTCGATGACCTGTGAGATTCTTCTTTGTCTTTTCATTCTCATCTTTTCAGGAGAAGCTTTTTCAGGGAATCTGCCGGAGCGCAGAGACTCGGAGCATCAGAATCAGGTGATTATGCATGTTTTCCTGCCTTTATATGTGTCTTGCTGTCACTGTGTTTGTTTGCCGAAGCATCACGCTCATGTTTGAGTGACATTCGATGAGACAGCTGCACATAGAGAGGATTTCGCATGGAACTGATTTTGGCTCAGTTTGTTGACGCTCGGCATCATAAGTATGAAGGGAGTTTCAGAAATTCACAGCTCTAAACTGGTCTGATCTGTGCAGTGTCTGTCTAGTTTTCTGTTTATTATTAAGTCAGTGTGTTCAGAATTTTTATCAAGTAGTTTCATTTCATAACTTTTATCATCAGTTCCTGGATTTGAATTGAGAACTCCTATTTTAAAAAGTAATTTATTGGCTGGACAAATACAGTCATAATACATTAGGAATAACTTTTTATTTGATCGATTCTTTTTTTTTTTCTTTTTTTTTTTTTTTTGCTGATTTGATTTAACAAATTGAATTGTAATATCTTTGTTGGTTGCTGTTGTTTTTTTTTTTTTGGTTTGTTTTGTTTTTTTTATTATTAATTTTATTCGTTTTATTGAGATTTAGAATCGCATCTGTCGATAAATCTATCAGGTTAACCCATTCACTCCCATCGGACAAAAAAGGTTTTCATTGATAAAGCTCTAAAAACCTTACTGACTGATGTTTTAGTGCACTTTCTGCAAATACGGAAAAATAATGGCTCTCAATTAAATATGTGCCGTTTCACATGGTTATTGCCATATAGTCATCACCAAAGAGGTTTATTTCCTGTTTGCACCTTGAGAAGATGGTGGCTGTGTCAAAGCTCCAAAACCAAAGGCTAGTAAAGTTGGTTAAAAGATATGACAAAGATCTTTGGTACACATTGTTTTTAAGGTGTCTAGTATTGGTATATTAATTCACATCTATTAAGGTTTGTTGAGTGTCGTCATAGAATAAGTAAACATGTTGATGGTCACAACAGTGACCGGTGGGATAACAGTGAACTTAGGTTTACAATATAAATCCAATTGCAGTTGTTAGTTGCAATGACAAAATATTGCACTAAATTAAAAGTTCAAACGTTACAAAAAAGTTACAATATTGATGTAATACTGGTAGCACTAATATAACAATTTGATGTTGTATGTTACAAAAAAGTAAACATTTTGAAATGCATTGATTTTAAAAAAATAAAAATAAAAAAATATTTGATTGTTTTTAATATTTTCAAAATATTAAAAATTATTATTTTTAGGGGTTATTAGTGCCGATAGCCTTGTGGGTAAGTACGCGAACTTAAAGTGTTGACGCACTACAGGCGTCCCGAGTTCGAATCCCATCTCAAGGACTTTTCCCGATCCCGCCCCCCTCTCTTTCCCCCACTTCACTTATTGTCTGCTCTACACTGATGTACAATAATAAAAGCGAAAAACACACACACAAAAAAAAAAAATAAATAAAAACTGTCGTCTGTTAAAGTTGCATAAAGTATATGTTTTTAGTTTCGTTTACATTGTGAAAATGCTGAAAATGAATCTGGGTTATGTTATGTTAATTATAAATAGCTAAACAATTGAAGTCTATTCAATGGCCCTGTTTGGATAGCTGAGGTACATGTGTGGGTTTGTGAATAATAACTCTCATAACTCATCAGGCAGAGACACTTCACATGCTGATCTGATCAATCTGACGCTTGACAGACATTCTCCGCATGTTTAGAGGAGGAGTTTCTTCATGATTCTCACCTTAACCGAGAGAGAACCGAGACCAGAGAAACACCAACAACAAGGTAACACAATCTCTACATAATATCACTTTTTTCACAAAATTCAGTAACTTTACACACGGTGGATCTGAGTGTTTTATGAAGTTGAAAACAGGATCTTGACTTACTCAAGTTCTTCTTGAAGCTTCTTGGTTTAGAATGATTAAGCAGGGTGAGTTCAGATTAACTGGGACATTACCCTAGTCATCTTAAAGGCAAAAGTTGTCCGAATTCATCTGAATTCACCCGTGTAGACGAGAAAACGTCTATAAGAATAGATGAGATTGAAACCCCTTTGTGGAGTGATGTGGTTAATATAAATATCTGATTGACCCATTAACCGCAGATCTCCGCTAATGAAATCTCAACACAAAAGATTCAGTAGTGAGTCAGCTTTAAATAGATCCATTTGTAAAGCAAAACCTTCAAACCTTAAGCTAAATTAAGAGCAATTAAATGATGATTCGGGCGTCTGAGAGAATCGAAGCGCCACACCGGCGCAGGTTCATCTGGTTTTTCCGCTTAAAGAATGTGGTGAACAATGACTTTTAGTTCTTGAATTGACAGGGGAAAAAAAACACACACACACGTGATTGTGAAACTCACATTTTTTTCTCCGTGTGCGTAAAGATGTCCAGAAATGTCGAGGTGATCATTAACAGCGCAGCTCAGCAGGATCAGACCGACGCTCCCCTTCACATCACAGAGTCGAAGCCCGGAGAGCATCCCGGAGTCAAGGGATTCTTGATGATATATCCGGCCGTCGTGGGGGTAAATTCTTATGCTTTAACAGATCATAACTAGAGCTGAGAGTCTCTGAGGTCGAGCTAAACCAGGGTGTGTGTTTGATCCGGCAGTGGCTGGAGATCCTGACCGGTTTCGTGATTTTTGGACTCGTCTTTTGGATTTACACTCTCTGGCTGTTAATACCGGCTTGCGTTGTGAGTCTCTACTCTTTTTTATATACACTAATGGTCAAGAATCGGAATAATTAAAATTTTGAATGTTTCTAAAAAAAAAAAAAAAGTCTTTTCTGCTCACCAAGGCGGCATTTATTTGATCAACAACAGCGAAAATAATATTACAATTTAAAATATCTGTTTACTAAATATTAACGTTAAATGTTAATGTTAAAATGTAATTTATTTCTGTGATGCGCAGCTGAATTTTCAGCATCATTACTCCAGTCTTCAGTGTCACATGATCCTTCAGAAATCATTCTGATATGCTGATTTGCTGCTCAACAAACATTATTGATTATTGTCAATGCTGAAAAACGCTTCACAATATTTTTGTGAAAACCGTGATACATTTTATTTTTCAGGATTCACAGGTGAATAGAAAGTTCAAAAGAACAGCATTTACTTGAAATAGAAATCTTTTGTGACTTTATAAATGTCTCTACTTTAACTTTTCATCAGTTTTATGTGTCCCTGATGAATACTTACGGATTTCTTTTTGTTTTTCCTTTCTTATTTATTTATTTATTTATTTATGGTGATTTTAAATGCACTTAAAAATAAATACCCTCAAATACCCTCAGCTTTGCGTCGGGCGGTTCTTTGCCTCCACACGTCATGCATGTAAAATCCTTTAATGCATGGCAAACCGTTGATTATATCTTACATAGAATACAGATTTAAAAAAAAAAAAAAAAAAAAAAAAAAATATATATATATATATATATATATATATATATATATATATATATATATATATATATATATATAATTTCACTATTTTTACTGTGTTTCTGATCGAATAAATGTATCCTTGGTGAGCAGACGGGACTTATTATTCCAAATGTACATATGTATTTATTTTTTAATCAACATGATATAGAGGTGTATATAAATGCAGAAAAATGTTCATATTTTCTCATCTGTATGTTGTTGTCTGTAGTTGATTTTAATAGGAGTTATAACAGCTACAGCTGCGTGTACCCGCAAACCCTGTCTGGTCAGTTATCATTTATCATTAACACACATTTAGTGATGAAATCTGCAGGGATGTTTGATATTAAAATAAAATGATGTTTGTCATGGCCAGGTGATCACCTCTCAAGTGCTGAATCTGCTCAATATCTGCAATGTGGCGACAGCCATCATTCTGTTTTTCGTCACAGTCTTCATAGAGATTCTTAAAGATGTGGTGAGTGATTCATTCTGCTGATATACAACCAGCACAACCTGTATGTGATGTCAGTGCACTTATCAGTAGTTTTTAGTCTCAAGTTTTGATCAGAAAACCTGTAATGCACATCTAAATTAATGTTTGCATCAGCTTACAATGTATAGTCTGAAATCAGAATGGATTCATTCGGACTGAGGAACTTTCATCCATGTAAACATACCTAGTCTGATTTGAATTATTAGGTTGGCTTGAGAAAGCCAACATCTGCTACTTAAGCTTTTTATTATTCTTCTTAGCCAAATTTATGAACGCTTACTCCTCCTAGATCTTTCAGGCTAGAACCACCAAACTCAGCCCAGCTCTTCAGACTGATCTCACTTAGTGTGCTATCTCTTTTCTAACTGGTCCGACTTATAGTTTTCATAAAATTATGGAACAAAAAAAAAATCATAAAAATCCCATAGATTTACATTGACGGAATGTTTAAATGAGCAACACTATTCAAACTCCAGCTGTCAAAACTCAAACTTAAACTCCCAGAATCCCTTCAGACTCAATCAAGACTTCCCTTCTATGTACTATTTCTGATCAATTCAAACTTCCATTCTAATATTTCTAATCTATTTATCTATCTAGCCAAGCCTAGCATGCTAATCATGCTAGAATCATGCTAGTAACTTGTTAATCATGCTTGAAACATGCTAGTAACTTGTTAATCATGCTTGAAACATGCTAGTAACTTGCTAATCGTGCTAGAATCATGCTAGTAACTTGTTAATCATGCTAGCAACATGTTAATAACTTGCTAATCATGCTAGCAACATGCTATTAACATGCTAATCATGCTATAATCATGCTAGTAACTTGTTAATCATGCTTGAAACATTCTAGTAACTTGCTAATCATGCTAGAATCATGCTAGTAACTTGTTAATCATGCTTGAAACATGCTAGTAACTTGCTAATCGTGCTAGAATCATGCTAGTAACTTGTTAATCATGCTAGCAACATGTTAATAACTTGCTAATCATGCTAGCAACATGCTATTAACATGCTAATCATGCTATAATCATGCTAGTAACTTGTTAATCATGCTTGAAACATTCTAGTAATTTGCTAATCATGTTAGAATCATGCTAGTAACTTGTTAAACATGTTAGAAATATGCTAGTGACATGTTAATAACTTGCTAATCATGCTAGCAACATGCTATTAACATGCTAATCATGCTAGCAACATGCTAGTAACTTGTTAATCATGCTTGAAACATGCTAGTAACTTGTTAATCATGCTTGAAACATGCTAGTAACTTGCTAATCATGCTAGAATCATGCTAGTAACTTGTTAATCATGCTTGAAACATGCTAGTAACTTGCTAATCGTGCTAGAATCATGCTAATAACTTGTTAATCATGCTAGCAACATGCTATTAACATGCTAATCATGCTAGCAACATGTTAGTAACTTGTTAATCATGCTTGAAACATGCTAGTAACTTGCTAATCATGCTAGAATCATGCTAGTAACTTGTTAATCATGCTAGTAACTTGCTAATCGTGCTAGAATCATGCTAGTAACATGTTAATCATGCTAGCAACATGTTAATAACTTGCTAATCATGCTAGCAACATGCTATTAACATGCTAATCATGCTAGAATCATGCTAGTAACTTGTTAATCATGCTTGAAACATGCTAGTAACTTGTTAATCATGCTAGCAACATGTTAATAACTTGCTAATCATGCTAGCAACATGCTAGTAACATGCTAACACCTGTTAATCATGCCAGAAACATGCTAGGAACATGCTAATCATACTAGAATGTGACTGGTGCCTTACTTTTTCAAAAGATGTACTTTTGTACCTTTATTTCTGAGAGTGTGGTGATTTAATATATTCATGTTTATTTGTAATGACATAATTCTACTAATTCATCTGATTTGTTGTAGTTGTTTGAAGCTGTTCTGCGTGCCCATTTACTGAGTAGTCGTTCAGTGAGTTCCAATTCTCAGACCGCAAACATCATCTTCATCGCCTGTAATGTTCTGGCGCTCATCCTCTCTCTTCTCATCATCGGGACGTCGTGCTGCTGGTGTAGATCGGTAAATCCATGGTTTTTTTGAGACATCTATGATGTCAAGACTACACGAGATGCTCACGTGTCGATGTGCTGCTTCTCCAGAGAAAGCGTCTGGTGGTGATTCACATGAATTCAGCTTCAGCTGCAGAGGCCTTTGATGGAGTGGATCATCCGTGTCTAGAACTTTCACCGCCAGCCTATAGTCCGGTCCCGTCTTCAGATCCGCCGGCTTATGAGGTGTGTATGAGGACCGAAGTCATTATTAGACAGTGAAATCATCTAGAACAATACATGTTTTATAATTTTGTTCAATAATGTTTTTTTATGTAATATTTTGTGTTTTTAGTGGATTTTATGACACTTATTACCTGTTAATCACTTTTTGAGCATAGACCTGAAAATGAAATTTTCAACTTAAACTTGGAAATCTTGAAGGTTTTGGAGCACAAACTTAATAAGTTTGGTCATTTTAAAAAAAGAAAAATTGAAAATGCACAAAAATACTATTTTCAAAAACATGTTTTACTCAGAAATGGTGAGAATATCAGTCTAAACAAATTGTGTCCCAAATTTGAGGTTGATATCGCAAAAAAAAGAAAGAAAATAAAAAAAAGAAATCACAGTAAGATTTTGTTTGGGTGCAGTACCAAACATTTCCACTAGATGAAATTAATTTTTCATTTTTTTCCAATGCAAACATTACAAGTGTGACTCTTTTTTTTAACCGTTTAACCATTTTTAACTTTATTTGTGTGTGTGTTCACATTACAAGCACCAAATCTTTACTACATCTCATGCCATTTTGAAGTAAAAAAAAAAAAATTCTGAAAAACCAAATCGTTAAATTCTTATCAAAAATGACATTTTTAAAATTTCAGTCAAGTAAATGGGCTATAATGTTTCAATAATGTTTTTTATTTAATATTTTATGTTTTTAGGAGATTTTATGCCACTTTAGAACTGAAAACAAAATTTCCAACTTAAACTGTCATGAATCTTGAATGTTTTGGAGGACAGACTTAATAAGTTTGTCCACTTTTTAAAAACCCTAACTCTCTTAAAAAAAGCAGATTATTGCTGAAGGGGAAAAATGCACAAAAAAAATGCACAAAAATACTATTTTCAAATACGAAATATGTATTTTAAAAAAACATGTTTTACTCAAAAACTGTGAAAATATCAATCTAAACAAGCTGTGTTCCACATTTTAAGCTGATATCGCAAAAAAAAAAATACAGTAAGATTTAGTTTGGGCGCAGGACATTTCCGCTAAATAAAATACATTTTTCATTCAATTCCAATGCAAATATTCCAAGTCTATTTTTTTTTTAAGTTTCTTCTATGTGTTCACATTATGCGCCATTGTTTCATTGTTTCATGCCATTTTGGTGATGTAAAAAATTCTAAAAAACCAATCATTTTTTTTCTGTCAAAAATGACACCAGAGGGTTAAATGACTTTTAAAGCATCCCAGCATGCACCTGATGAAGTTTACATTAATGCATTTGGCAGATGCTTTTATCCAAAGCAGCTTGCATTGTATTAAATGCATACTTGTGATCAGTTCATGCATTCCCTGGGAATCAAACTCATGATCTTGGTGTTTTTAGCAGCGCCGTGATCCACAGTTTGAGCTCCAGAAAGTTGGCTGATGAATGTCAAAAGTGATCAGATTTGGAATTGAGACACAGTAGAAGCTCAAACATAACTTTTGATCACAGCATGACCCCCAGACCTCCATATGTCATTATTTCAGAGTTTGGTCAATGCACTATTATTCTAATTTGATGATGTGAATGTTCCTCTGTTCCTGCAGGATGAACGACGCTCAACTCTTTCTGGAGTTTCTAGTCAGAAGTGGGCCATGAGAAAATGGAAGGAAGAACTGCAGCGCAGCAGAAAACCCATCCAAGTCTGACCTGGGACGTTTCTTTCCAGATCAGTCCGATTTCTATGCTCTAAACTAGAGCTTTAATGACCTGCGTTGTATTTGATCTCTTGTCGTGTTATCATAACACTATTTTTTACTTGCATCAGACGCCCATCTATCGATCTGATGCACGTATAGAGAACATTCACAGGTGGATGTCTCAGAACTTTCTGGAAGATGTATGAATTTATTTGAAATGATGCACATTAGTTTTTCTGTGATTAATTTTGTCCTTGTTTTTAAAAACAACCACATTAGAAAACACCGTATGTGAAACTCTGCACATGTGCAATATGAAAATCAGGGTTTCTGCAGGTCTTGAAAGGCCTTAATTCTCCCTTCCACAAATTAAGGCATAAAAATCAGAACAAAAAGTCTTAAGTCATGGCATTAAATGTTTAAAAAATGCAAAAAATGTCTTCTTTTAATATTTTTGTCTTGTATTCAAGTACAAAAATCTAAACATCCTGAAAACAAGGTCTGAAGTTTTACATTTACATTAACAATATAATAAAGTGTTGTGTTGCATTTAATTTATTCCTTACATTTTCTTTATTTGCTTTCAGAAAAGTCTTAAATGTAACTTCATAAAACTTGCAGAAACCCTGATATACAGAGTTTTAGCATTATATGAAGGAAATAAATTATGTTTATGGCATAATTTTAAAATAGGGTGTTAAAATGTGAGTTTGGTGAGTAGTTTTAGAGATTATTTCAGTATTTAAATCAGGCACTGTACTTGCATGACTGAAAAAAGCTGTCCCAAGATGACCACTGAGATTTTATGATATTTGCTCATCTACGGACAGTTAGAAACTCAGGAAAAGTGTCTCAAAGTGCTTCTGCATTCTTTTTGTGTGCAATGTAATTATTTAATTTTAGCTTTTTTAGTTTTTGTTTAAATGCATTTGAATGTGAACGTACAAGCACTGCTTTGAGGGTGCGATATAAAGTACATGTATTGTTATTAGTGTTATTGTTGCGTTTGATTCTCTGAAAAAGCTTCTCTCAACCTAAAAACTAACAGGAACCAACAGAATGTGTTCGTGTTTCTCTCAAAACCTCATAAGAGATTTGTTCTCTAAACTCTGAGACCTCTGAAAATGTGCCATCAGGCTACACCTGTTGGACGTTCCTCAGAGATCATCCTCATTTCACCAGATCCACCTCTGACAGCACTAGAAACCACTTCACTAGCTTCAAGATTCCTGGATTCCTGGATTTGATGGAGCTTCAGAGCCTCTAAAAGTCTGTGAATGATTTGGGATTGAAGATCTAAGCTGTCGAGACCCTTCAAAATCTCTTCACCTTCAGTTCAGATGTCTGGGGTTACTTCACTCTCAACTGGAAATGTGCAAGTAGCAGGAACATTCGAATCAACTGAGACCTGAACCCCATCAAGAAACCTCTCCAATCTCCCAAACCATTTGACCAGAAGCTTCTAGAACCCTGAGTCTGAAGTTTTAATTTCAGTGAATATCTAGACATTTGTTTTTAATTCAATAGAGAAGTTCCCAAATCTTTCTGGGCAACACGCTCTGTTGGTTTCTCATCAGCTTCTGCCATCTGATCCATTTATGATCTGTTGGAGAAATTTCATTATTTTATTGAAATAATGATGAAGTTATATACAGAGGTTGTGTTTTACATATAGAAGATTAATAACTGAGCAGGACTTTTTCCTCGGTCACCAGCCAAGGTATGTCATCTCCCTATTACAGACGGTTATTTCTTATATCGTTAAACAGTTTAATCTGACATTATCAAAACTTAAAATGTTTGCCTTTTAAAGCGATTGTTCACCCAAAAATGAAAATTGCCAGCATTTACTCACCCTCCTCAAGTTGTTCCAAACCTGTATGAATTTGTTTTGTTAAGCAAAAAAATACTATGGCGGTCAGTGGCTACAGTCAAGTGTTTGGTTACCAACATTCTTCAGTATATCTTCTTTTGTGTTCAGCAGCTGAAAGAAACTCAAGTGGATGATGACAGAATTTCATTTATGGGTGAACTGTCCCTTTAAGGGACTGATTAGACGTTCTTCAGGTTCACTGCTGTGTTCTGACACTAGAGGTCAGTGTCCTCAACATTTAGTGAGCAGCACTTACTACATATGTGACCCTGGACCAGTCATAAGGGTAATTTTTAATAATAATAAGCTTGATATATAGGCTTTCCATTGATGTATGGTTTGTTAGAATAGGACAACATTTTGCTGAGATCAAAAAAATCAAAATATTGATAAAATCACCTTTAAAGTTGTCCAAATGAAGTTCTTAGCAATGCATATTACTAATCAAAAATTAAGTTTTGATATATTTACGGTAGGAAATTTACAAAATATCTTCATGGAACATGATCTTTACTTGATATCCTAATGATTTTTGGCATAAAAGAAAATTTTGACCCATACAAAGTATTTTTGGCTATCACTACAAATATACCCGTGATACTTAAGACTGGTTTTGTGCTACAAGGTCACATAATTCTATCTGTACGACTTTAGAACTTATGGATTCATGTTAGTGATGTGTAATAATCCATCATATATGTGCATATGTTTTATATAGCATTTTCCTCAGTAAACCAGTGTTTTTACTGATTCATTGAGACAATTTAGTTATTGATCTGGCCTTGATCTGAGTTTCTGTCTCTTTATAGATTTACAATATTTTGATGTTTGTTTTTTTACTTTAGATTTTGATCACACTTTAGTTTGGGGACCAATTCTATTCTAACTATTAACTACAATTTTGCCTCAACCTGCTAATTTCCGTTTATTAATAGTTAGGAAGGTAGTTGGGGATTTAGATAATGGTCATGCAAAATGTATGCTTTATAAAGTACTGATAAAGACCCTAGGATGGTTTCAGCAGGGTCTTTATTAGTACTTATAAAGTGCACATTTTGCATGACCATTATCTATATCCCCAACTACCTTCCTAACTATCCTAACATTCTGTTGGTTTCTGGTCATCCATTCTGGTCTTAGCTGGTCAGGCTGGGAGACCAGCTAAAACCAGCTAAGACCAGCCTAGGCTGGTTTTAGCTGTTTGTTTGTTTGTTTTAGCTGTTTGTAGGGGAGCCAATATGCTAGTGATATGCATGTTTTTAAGCAACTAATTAATAGTGAGAACTGGTCCCCAAACTTAATTTTATTTTTTTTTTCTTTCAAGGGTGTGGAAAAAGCACTAGTTTTCAAAGCTTTTTGTATTGTATAATGTTTTGCATAGCCTGAAGTAATTAATAATACTGAATATTCAAAAGAAAAGAGATGTTTTAAATAAAAAACACCAATCCAAAACAGTGGTTTAATACACATAACAGCATTTTCAAAATGACATATCATCTTAGTTTGGACAGAAATGATTTGATTGAGATTTTACTAAATTACAAAAGAGCCAAATTGATCAAATTCAAAATGTAACACTTTGTAGTTCAGCACATCCACACCAAAACCAGCCAAGACTCACAGTTTCTCTAGCTGCTGGCATAGAAAGCATAATAGCCGACAGTCTTGGAGTTTGACAAATTGTCCTTGTTAAAGTTCTCCGAAGTGCTGGAATCTTCACATTTGACTGTAGGAGAGTTCTCCACTCCAGCCTCGCTGAGGGAAACCCGTCTCCGTTTGCAAACCACAGAGTAAATGCTCGGTTCCACAGAGTCTAGAGGTTTCAAAGACGGCGTGCCGTCCATCCAGGCTGAAGTCTGACTAAATGTGTTTCCTTCCCTAGATTTGTCCTTATCAGGCATCTGGTCGTCCGTGAAATCCGTGGGACTCGGTCTGGGGGACCAGGGCAATCCGGATGCCACTTTTCTGGGAAAAGAGCCTCTCGAGCCCCATCCTGCGGTGACGGATGCGAAGGCGGCGTCTGGATAGTAGCCCAGCGAGTGTGCGCTCTGCAAAGGTAAGGATTTGAAACTGTACGGTAACAGCGAACTGGAATAATCGCCTTCGTACGCCGTCAGCTCCAGTTTGTTGCCGCTAGTTTGTTGCACTGAAGTGACCAGCCACCTCTGAGCGGCACCAGCATCCTCCACCTGAGGAGAGAGCATGCTGTTTGTCTGCGGCACAGTCCGTTCAGTGTTGTAAAGGCGACTCTGGGTCAGATTGTTGACAAACTGATCCTGCAGAAAGGGTTGCATGGTGTAGCGCGCGCTCGGGACGATCTGCTGCGTGCGAGGCGAGTCTGCCGGCGACGGTGTGAGTCTCTCACGCTCTGGAACGGTGTACATCCTGAAAGATGAATGCAAGCAAATACACTCTTAAAAAAAACAAACGTTCCAAAAGAGGAACATTTTGGGTTCCTCAAACTATCAGTGAACAGTTCTTAAAAGAATCATTTGAGAACATCTAAAGAATGTGGTTCCCACACTTTTAAAATAAAGGTTTCAAAATGAGGTTTTCACAGTGGAGCCACAGAACAACCATTATTGGTTTCACAGAAAAACTTTCAGTGAACAGTTCATAAAAGAACATTTATTTCAAGATTTTATAGTGGAAAAAAAAATCTTTTTAGACTTTAAAGAGCCTTTTGTGGAATGGGAAATTTTTAAGAGTGTAGAAAAATTAATCTTTCAGTAATTAGTTCTTCAAAGAATCTTTTTTTTCTTAATCTGAAGAATATTTTAACAATCTAAAGAACTTTTTTCCACTATGAATGTTAAAGACTCTATGAATGTTAAAGGTTCTTCATGGAACCATCAACGCCAATAAATCAGCTTTATTTTTAAGAGTGTATGGTGAAATGTCAGTAATACATATGAGATTAATATACTCACGAATCGTAATTATCTCTAAACCCCTTTGCGAAAGGATTGTGGTCAATCTTGAGTTGAGTGATCTACAAGAAGAAGAACACATAAGTGAAGATCAACCCTACGTGAGTGTGTAAAGTACACACATATATAGATTTAATGGTCGTACATCAGTATTCTGATAGGCCGTAACAGCAATGAACTGGTTCTCAGTAAAGGTGAAGATCTGAGTCTTAGAATCTCGTCCTGTGTTTTCAATTCCGTCGTCGGACACTTCAACGATGTGAAGCCTCGGCTGGTACTTGTGTAGAGACTGAAGGACAATCATCTGATTTGAAGACATAAATTAGATGAAAACAGAACTGAAACCTTACCTTTTTACAGGTAAACCAAGCACATATTATATATATATATATATATATATATATATATATATATATATATATATATATATATATATATATATATATATATATATATATATATAGAATATTTTTCTTTTGCGTTATTTACCTGTGCAGCATTAGTATTTGCTCCTTTGTTGTTCGTAAGTTTTAGTTTACCGAAAGAAATTTCTTGTCTCATCCAATGAGCGCCTGTGTTCGGCGATTCGGGGTGGATGTAAATTTTATTTCCTGAAATAAAAAAAGGACTTTAAATTAAAAAAAAAAAATGTTAATAATAGCCTAATAGCGCATATTAATTATATTTACGTCCTCCGTACCTTGCATGTTATTGTCGGCTTTCCCGCAGGTCACCCATTTACCGCCCTGAAATCTCCAGTGGTTTGGATCGGCTAAAACAATCTCCACAAACACATTATAATGCGTCGTCAGGCTCAAGCCTGTAATATTGAAACTTAGAAATGGGAACATCCGCCTGTCCAAGAGATTAAAAACAAAAGAAGGGATGAATACAAATTATTCTTCATTTCGTGAATGAAACAACAAAAAAATATCACATTAATTCATTCAAAATATAGCCTATTCACGGCTTTCATAGGAAATTACGTTCATAAAGAACTTCTATTCTGAGGCGCATTTTTAAAAAGCTGTCAACCAAATTGTATAATGGCGCTATTTCCGGTAACAACACTTTTTTTTTAAAAAAATCAAAAACTAGCCTAAAGTTTTTGTTATTGCCTATATATAGCCTGTATAGATAAACTGATAAATGATAACAGCATTTATGACAACACAAGGGTCTATTTTGCTCCATGTCAAAATATGTGATTAACTACAGAAATACAATTTGAAAACTCATTATTTAAAAAAAGACCCCGTTTTAGTCTACTTCAGCGCGTTCGTATAGGCTATCAAAATATGTATTGTTTAAACCCTTTAGCATTATTATATAGCAAAAAAATATTTATAACAACACAAAAGCGTCGGTTCGGGATCGCGTGCGATTTTGTCAAATCTAAATACGTATATTCTTTTGATCTTAACACTTTGAAACGTTATTTATCAGAACGTTCTTCTCAGAATAAGAATACTATTTTCAAAGTCTCAACAACCGGCTGTTGTTATTTACTTTATAGCGTTCGTAATCAAATATGAAATAAATGCGTCTATTTGTTTAATCGCCCTTAACAATTATTGTGGAACATCGATAGTCTCAAAAATATTTATGACAACACAAGCGCTCGTACTGTTGCTATAGTAACACGTCAATTCGAGATCACGCGTCGCAGGTCAAAAACTTACTCTTACGATCTAAATATTGAAAAACGCATGTAATCACAATATCTGAAACATTTTTTAAGATCCTCTCAACCGGTTGTTTGTGATTTGGGCTACCTCAGAGTGGTTTTTTATTTAAAAAAAAAACAGTTTATTAATAGAGCTATTTGTCTAATTACTGATTACCATTATTATAAAACACCTATAGCATCAAAAATATTTACGACAAAACACATGCGCGTTACTCTTGCTATAATAACACGTCAGGTCGGGAACTTGTATTATTTTGTGTCAGGTAAAAATACGTATGTTCTTTTGATCTAAACACTGTTTAGAATGTTCTTTCTGTAATAAGAATTGCTATGCTCTATCAGCCGGTTGTTGTAATTTGAGCGTTCCTATAATAAAAAATACGGGTTAAAATGTTTATTTGTTTATTACAGCACATCTGTCATCTCACAAATATGACTCCTGTATTTCCCAGAGCAGAAGTTTGAGCGTCTCTCACCTGCCCTGTTTGGTGATGATCATCTCGGTTTGGTGCCGGTGGAACTTGAGCCACAGCGGCCGGTTGCACAGATACACCTGAGCCCTGAGTCCCGCTCCGGACAGAGCCATGGAGCCGATGCCGGACCCGGAACCCTGATACGAGTGGTAGCTGTTTCCAGAACCGTGTCCGAACTGATATCCCGCGCCGAAGTCGCCGCGTCCCGCGCACAGAGACTGGCAGAAGCCCGCGGAGGGAAGCACGGAGCCGTAGTGCAGCGACGCCGTGTACCGCGACCCGTCCGAACCGGCGTACACGCCTCCCGTTTGGCTCGTGTACGGAAACAAGGAACACGGATTCGAACCCTCCTGCGTTTGCTGCGTGGAGCCCATCATGAAGTAGCGATTGGAGCCGAGCCCGTCGAGTAAGTAGCGGCCGCTGCTCGAGAGTTCATCCTCACAAATGATCGGTGAAACTTTCCCGTCGTCCACCTCCGCGTGTGCGGAAAGCGCAGAACCGGATCCTTCCCCGGGCATGTCTGGATGTTCAGTCAATCCGAACTGCTGATCCGAATCCCGAGGCTTGATAATTCGATCGCCGTCAATTACTGTCGCGTGTCGGCATCACTGCAAACGACACAATGATCGTGTATATGTCAATAAAATCCACAGGAAACTAGATTAAAATTTAGGTATCAACTTCCTCTAACCGGAACTGGTTGTGTTTAGTTGAAAAATGATTTCAGTCACCGCGACATTAAGAACAAAGTGAAACTTTTTGCTTTTAAGGATCTAAAAATAGAATTATCCTCCATGGCAATTAAAATAATACAATAAAATAACTTTTTTTTTAATTGGAAGTTTGTTTGTTCTCATCATACATTTGCTGTTAAATTAAATGTATTTTATTTAATCGTCGAGGCGTTTATTAGGCCTGTACATTAGATATTCGTTCTTAAAATATCGCTTAATTTTCACTCTTCCTAAATATCACTTTATTATTTTCTAATAAATGCAAGCAATATTATTTTATAAATAAATTGTTTAACAGCAATTTAATTAAATAGCCTAAGTTGTGTGTTCGCCACTAACATGATCCAAGACTAACTGGTTAGTCCTCGGTAGTTTACTATATTTACCACTGTGTTAATGTTATTCTTCTGTTTAAATCTTTTCTGCTGTTGGATTTAATCGAAAAACAAATAATGACTATTTTGATGATTACGATGTAAATCTTCCTTCATAATTTTTGCGCTTTGGATTTTCAAAATACATTGTCAGTGTTTATGCAATCTAGATTTTATTAAAGTCATGTTAGCATAAACTTAAATTTAATATCAAATTCTACATTTAATGGATGAGCAAAAATAATGTAGCCCTAATAATTCTCTACGTTTGATTTCTGCAAGTTAATGTATAGGCCTATATTAAAATCCATCGTTTATTAATCTTTAAAAAATGAAGTCTTACGTTAAAAATTATTGCAGTATAAACTGCGTATAAACGCAGAAAAAATGAACACGACCGACAATATTTATGATTTATTGGAACGTTTTCGGAATGACACATTAATTTGCGCTCCATCAGACAAAAGAGAAATCCGTCTCGTAAACACGTTTTTATGCGAAACAATTTCTTCTTATTGGGTTATATATTTTAAAACATAAATTAACGTCCAAAACGTTGCAGGGAATTTGTGTTTAAAAAGCAACGTCTAATTCTTAAACTAGAGGTTTAAAAAACCAGACCATTTAAAAATAAAATAAAAACATTGAATCATCTGTCACTTTTATGTGTTTCTAAAATTAAACCAGATGTAAAAATAATAACAAAATGATGATCAATAGGCTACATTCCCGTCTATCAGAGATGACGCTCTTTGTAAAGTTGACAGACCATGAAAATCAGGTGGAAATCATCTTCGTGTGTAGCTGCGAAAAGGTCACGCATTATTTAAACAGATCATTAACTCACCAGTTTTATCTTCATGTTCTCCACAGATTCAGATTAAAACGCGCCTGTGTTCAGATTGAGAAGATCCGATGGCAGCGAGAATGAGAGTTCGGCCGGTCCGGATGATGGAGGTTCGTGAGGGTCACTGACATTCACTAAATGAGGGTAAGAACCGACCGACCGACCGAATGACCGACTGACTGACTGACTGAAGCACCTGTGATGCTGCTACTGGATTTATTGATTCTGCTCTCTAGCGCCTCCTACCGCTAGTTTATGGCGTTGTTTTAGCACACAACAGCTCTATTCAGAGGCTTTACGCCATAATTTTTTCTCTTGCTGTGGATTTTTAGGTCGATTTCAAACTTCTTAAACCGCTTTAGAATCAGTTTTGTACTTGTTATAGGCAACTCCAAACATATATAACAATAATAATTTTTTCATCATCATTTTGTGAATGAATCTGAATCTGTTAAATATAAAGTGAAAGCAAAACCACACTGACATACATTAAGACAAGAATCATTGAACAACAAACGTGGGTTTGAAGTTTCTCCGCACAAGAGTATTTTTGGGGGCAAGTTGTCACATGTATTGTAATCTTACTCAATTTAATATTTCCTAATCTGCAGCACCAGTGTTGATAGTTTTATGATCTTTTGCATTTTGAATATTTTATAAATTAGCTTGTGTTAAATAATAGTTTTACTGTTCAAATTCTGCTGACTTAAAATAAAGTAAAATCCTGTTTTATGGTGTTCATTGTGACACCTATCACACAAAGTGTGACAACATGCCCCAGTCACAGTCTCTTTTGTCCTGATCAATAACAGCTTTTCTGTTCATGATGACAGATGTAATAAAATGCTCCAGAGAGATGTTAACTATTTACCCCCTTCACAAGCACTTGAATAATGATGCATAACACCTTAAATTACACCATTCTCCTGAAATGAGAACTGCAAAATGCAACCGCAGTTTCTTTTCTGCTTTCACAATTATGACTTTATCTGCGATCAATGATTTACGCCTAAGTTATTTGAGTTGAACTCGGAGGTGAATCTGGTTTCGTGCGGTTGACAGCCACACTGGAGTGTGATGCTAAATCGAGGCTCCATTTTTAAAGGCCTTTTCTAAAACATGAATAAAAAAACCAAAGCATATTTTGTGATGAGGTTCATTTCTAACAAATTGATGCAGCAGAAAATGATTTAAGGTTCTTCGGAAGGTACATATTAGTGATTCAACATGAAACTAACATTGATTTGTCAAAGCAAAAATCTTTTTACTGAGTGTTCATTAAATCTTTTAACAGTCTAAACATGAGTGTTTGTCAGTTTTGAACATTTTATATACTCAATGAATCAAGTTCAAATTCATGGCCTGACAGATTCGTTTGTCTTGACAGCTTTTTTTAATCATTTATTTCTCACATTTAATGGGAGAACAACATCCAAATCTGACATGTTTCTGAGTAAAAACAGGATAATCTGCAAGAAAGCAGTTATGGCAGCACTTGATTTTGTCAAAGGAAATTGAAAAAGAAGAGGGATTGATGATGTCAGAGAAAGACTGAATAAACAAAGATGTCACATTTAAAAAAGATTCAAAAATTATTTTTAAAAAATGTTTTCTGATTATGCATTCACAATAAGGAAGATGAAAAAGTGAACAGAGTTTCGGATAATCAGCATTGATCACTCATGTTTAATGTGGTTTAATTGCAGAAACCCAGTGAAAATCCAGTCTTCATAATGCTCAGTCTTCATAATCTCATGTTATTAGTTGATTTGAGCTCATGATAGATGCTTTAATTTGAATCCATGTAATATAAATAAACTGAAATAACATATTAATGTACATAGGGATTGTTAACGTGATATTATTTGTGCAGTCTTCGTGGAAAAAAGCTAACATTTGTTTCTTTCCTTTTTTTAAATAATTTGTCAGGACAGCAAAAACGCAACATTTATCCATAAAACTAAAACTATCTGCTTGAATTATGCTTTCGTCTTTAAGCAAAATATGGAACATTGTCGTTATAATGAACTGTAAATGATCTTAAATTCTAATATCTAAAAACAGAAATGTTGCTAATCACAACTCCAACAGGAAATAAACAAGACTCTTGTCACACGTGTAAGACGGAGAGATTTACCTCCAACATTTGTAGTATTTATATGCAATTTTCGTTTTCATTTATTCAGTCATGTGGCAAACGCCTCCACGTGAGAAAAAGGTTCAGCGTACAGTATGAGAGCGAACTGCTGGAAACAACGTGTCAAAATCACTGAACACCTCGATGTGTGTTAATCTGATGCCTGAGCTCTATATATATATATATATATATATGAAGAGTTCAGATGCAAAACCAGCTGAATCCATCTGACGTCTTTCTTTAAAAAATGCATTTTTATCAGGCTCCTATGTATAGGTTTCTATGTAAGTACTGGTACTTCTGATTGGGCTGAGGTTCGGATTTTACCAAGTTTGAAGTGAAAGTATTTGATGGACGTATATAATATGTGTTGAGAGCAGTTGCTTAGTATCATTATCTCCTTTTTGACCGAGATGGCTTTTAGCTGGTTTTGCATCTGAACTCTTCAAATATACTCTAGTATATGTACTCTAGTGTTTAGATATTTACACTGGAAAACAAGACAAAAAACAAACAAACAAAATCTTAAATCTCATATTTTATAGCAAAAAAACACCAACAAAACGAGAAAGGAGACACCACAAACACATAAAGGCCTGGCAGTGCGTTTCCCCTGTGAAGGGTCAGATGACTAGTTCTGAAGAACCCCATGACAAAGTGTCATGTGCCATATATATATATATATATACACATAGTGAAAATAAATATACTAAAATGTACTTAATATACATTTATTTCATGCTAAGTATACTACAAATACATTTACATATTATGTATACCCTGAAATTGTACATTTAGTATACTGAACTGATATATTTCAAGTCTGATAAATTGGAACAACTAAATTTTGCACTTAATGCACTTTAACTGATGTAGTGCTGAATTTCAACTAAAGATTTACTTAAGTATATTGATTGTGCTAAGGTAGAACTATTGCATCCACTTTAATTATTTTGCATTTAAAGACAGATATTATTTAAAGATCATACAGTCCTCATCAATAGAGACATTAAAACATATTTTAGGCTTAATATTAAGAAATGTGCATTGTGCACAAGTAGTACTCCAAATAAAGTTTAAATACAACTTTTTAAAAAAATAACTTTTATGTCAATAAGTCTCACGTGATATATCAGTAAATATATTAATAGTCTATATACACACACACACACACACACACACACACACACACACACATATATATATATACTTTTTCCACTGTACTTACACTATAAGTTCCACCTTCCTCTGATGTGAAAGCTTCCATCAGAACTTGATTTATATTATATTATATTATATCAAATGTAATCCTGGACCACAAAACCAGTCATATGGGTCATTTTTTAAAAGCTGAAAGCTGAATAAATAAGCTTTCCATTGACTTATGGTGTATTAGGAGATACAACTATTTGAAAATCTGCAATCTGAGGGTGCAAAAAATCTAAATATTGAAAAAATCACCTTTAAAGTTGTGCAAATGAAGTTCTTAGCAATGCATATTACTAATCAAAAAATTGAGTTTTGATATATTTACAGTAGGAAATTTACAAAATATCTTTATGGAACATGATCTTTACTTAATATCCTAATGATTTTTAGCATAAAAGAAAAATCGATAATTTTGGCCTATATAGTGTATTTCTGGCAATTGCTACAGATACACCCGTGATACTTAAGACTGGTGAATGACAAGAAACACAATGAATTAAACATGCTATTTTTTAAATTCCATGTTTCATTTATTGTGTTACTTTATTATGCTACTATTTACAACGTATGTCAAAAATTATTACACAGTATTATACAACATATACTGATACTGCGGTCCCCGCAATGTAAAAAAATGATTAAAAATAGTCAATGATGTTTATCTGAAAATGTAACGATGCAAACATGTTTTCTGTAACGGGTAGGTTTAGGGTTAGGGTTGGGGCATAAACAGTATTGTTTGGTCAGTATAAAAACTATAGAAGTCTATGGAAAGTCCACACATTTCACAAAAACAAACGTGTGTGTGGGAGCACCAGAGCAGGCCAGACTGACTGTCACCTCACCTGCTGAAGGCAGACACACGGCTCGTTTCTGTCAGGTGTTGACCAGCGTCTGTGGCGAGTTTCCACTAAATGCTCGCGGAAGACTTTGAACATACAGCTGTGAGAGTCGGGCTCAGACCCAGCTGGCATTTGATCACAAACCTCAGTCTGATCGTCTTACACATTGCTGAGGTTTCTGTCACCTTTTCTTCGAGGTTCCCATGAAGGCTTAACCTGAATTCACCAGGAGGCTGAGCTTCTCGAAGAACGGAGGCCTCGGCCTGTTTGGAGAATTCACCGCAGTTTTACATTGACTGCTCTTCACGGCTGGCATTTCCAAACGTCCTAAAAGCCTCTCCTGCGCCGGCGAGCTGTAAAGCCCTGTAATCTGACGTGAAGCTGATCAGTCAGACGAGGGGAAATCTCTGTTCAGCTTCGACTCTCAGATGGTGGGAGGTGTCAAGCTCTGGAGAAATCATTCATTGTCTTCGGTTTCAGATTCGATCCAGCCTCGTCACCCCGGTTGTGATTTGGTAACGGTCGTTTCGCTTGCGCATGTCAATATTTTCTGGCTCCTGTCAGAGAAAAGCCTCCACACTCCCACAGATGCTACTGCTATGAGAAAGCTGCCATCTGCCCCAGCAACACTTTGTCATGGGGTTCTTCAGGTCTCGTCGTCTTACCCTTTACAGGGGAAACGCTCTGCCAGGCCTTTACGTGTTTGTGGTGTCTCCTTTCTCACTTCAGCGGTGCTTTGTGCTATAAAATATGAGATCGAAGGTTTTTTTTTTTGCTCTAAACATTATAAAATCAAAACACATTAACTAGAAATGCAAAATGACATGCAGTTAGAAGTCTTGTTTAATGAGAATGCTTATATTTGGCTAATGGGTGCAGAAAAATACATTTCATTTAATGCAAGGCCAAGAGTTTTTTCCATGCACTGCTTAATTATAGTCTATTTAGCTTTCGTAACACGTCTATAGTGGAAAGAAAACATCATAAATGCACATTTAAGTGTATTTTATTGCACTTTATCTGTTTGGGCCTGTAGATTTTGATTCCTATCCGTATCTTTTTAAAGAGTTTTTTCTCTTACACACACCAAACTTTAGAGTTTTATTCCTCTCTATATCCTGAAGATGTGTGCTTATTTAATTCACACTGATTTATACAACATTTAACCCCTAAAAACATGGTGAAAATGTGTTTGTTTTCGGTCTGCGGACAGTATTTTCTGATTTATGGAGGGATAAAAAGAGAAATCTAAAATCCCCTCTGGAAAAAAAACCTTTAATATGTCAATGTATGCAAATTAGTGCATATTTACTTATACAAAAAAATGCAATCAATCAACTGGTGATGTCTTAATTATTTATTTATTTTTTTTATTCACCTGTAGTGTCTTGTAGTGCAGTGATCCCATTTGCATAGTTATTTATTTATTTATTTATTTATTTTTTCAAAGCATGAACATTTTGATCAATTTCTACCTCTTTGCTGTCTGTTGACAGTATTTTCTGATTTATGGAGTGAAAAAAGAGAAATCCAAAATAAATCCAAATAATAAAAAATAAAAAAAAAATAAAAATATATAAAAATAAAAATAAATCCAAAAACCGTTAAGTCTAAAATGTGAAAAAAGAGAAATCCAAAATCCCCTCTGGAAAAACCTTTAAGTCTAAAATGTCAACAAAATAATTTCTTAATATAATCAGTCAACTGGGGATGCATTTAATTTAATTTAAATTAAATTAATTTAATTTAATTTAATTTAATTTAATTCACCTGTGGTGTCTTGTAGTGCAGTGATCCCATTTGCATATTTATTTATTTATTTATTTATTAAAAGCATGAACATTTTTATCAATTTCTATCTATTTACTGTCTGTTGACAGTATTTTCTGATTTATGGAGTGAAAAAAGAGAAATCCAAAATAAATCCAAATAATAAAAAATAAAAAAAAATAAAAATATATAAAAATAAAAATAAATCCAAAAACCGTTAAGTCTAAAATGTGAAAAAAGAGAAATCCCAAATCCCCTCTGGAAAAACCTTTAAGTCTAAAATGTCAACAAAATAATTTCTTAATATAATCAGTCAACTGGGGATGCATTTAATTTAATTTAAATTAATTTAATTTAATTTAATTTAATTTAATTTAATTTAATTTAATTCACCTGTGGTGTCTTGTAGTGCAGTGATCCCATTTGCATATTTATTTATTTATTTATTTATTAAAAGCATGAACATTTTTATCAATTTCTATCTATTTACTGTCTGTTGACAGTATTTTCTGATTTATGGAGTGAAAAAAGAGAAATCCAAAATCCCTTCTGGAAAAACCTTTAAGTCTAAAATGTCAACAAAATCGCAGAATTTTTAACTTCATACTATGTTCTGAAAATGTATGCAAAATAGTGCATTTTTAATTAGATAATGATTTGTTTAAACACAACATTCAGAACTTGTAATACAAAAAATGTTTGCAATTCTTAATGTAAAAAATCAGCTGGTGATGTATGATGATTTTATTTTATTTTATTTTATTTTATTTTATTTTATTTTATTTTATTTTATTTTATTTTATTTTATTTTATTTTATTCACCTGTGGTGTCTTGTAGTGCAGTGATCCCATTTGCATATTTATTTATTTGTTTATTTATTTATTTATTATGTTCAAAGCATGACATTTTTTTTTATCAATTTCTATCTCTTTGCTCTTTGTTCACAGTATTTTCTGATCTATGGAGTGAAAAAAGAGAAATCCAAAATCCCCTCTGGAAAAACCTTTAAGTCTAAAATGTCAACAAAATAATTCCTTAATATAATCAGTCAACTGGGGATGCATTTAATTTAATTTAATTTAAATTAATTTAATTTAATTTAATTTAATTTAATTTAATTTAATTTAATTTAATTTAATTCACCTGTGGTGTCTTGTAGTGCAGTGATCCCATTTGCATATTTATTTATTTATTTATTTATTAAAAGCATGAACATTTTGATCAATTTCTATCTCTTTGCTGTCTGTTGACAGTATTTTCTGATTTATGGAGTGAAAAAAGAAAAATCCAAAATCCCTTCTGGAAAAACCTTTAAGTCTAAAATGTCAACAAAATCGCAGAATTTTTAACTTTATACTATGTTCTTAAAATGTATGCAAAATAGTGCATTTTTAATTAGATAATGATTTGTTTAAACACAACATTCAGAACTTGTAATACAAAAAATGTTTGCAATTCTTAATGTAAAAAATCAACTGGGGATGCATGATGATTTTATTTTATTTTATTTTATTTTATTTTATTTTATTTTATTTTATTTTATTTTATTTTATTTTATTAGTTTTTTAGAAACTAAAAATTGGATCACTAACAGTGATCCAATTTGCATATTTATTTATTTGTTTATTTATTATGTTCAAAGCATGAATTTTTTTTATCAATTTCTATCTCTTTGCTCTCTGTTGACAGTATTTTCTGATCTATGGAGTGAAAAAAAGAGAAATCCAAAATCCCCTCTGGAAAAACCTTTAAGTCTAAAATGTCAACAAAATCATTTCTGGGATGTATTTAATTTAATTTAATTTAATTTAATTTAATTTTATTTTATTTTATTTTATTTTATTTTATTTTATTTTATTTTATTGTATTTTATTTTATTTTATTTTATTTTATTTTATTCACCTGTGGTGTCTTGTAGTGCAGTGATCCCATTTGCATATTTATTTATTTGTTTGTTTGTTTGTTTGTTTTCAAAGCATGGACATTTTGATGCATTTCTAAAAAAATCTATTTGCTCGTATATTTTTCAATTCCAGTCCATATCTTTAAAGAGTTTTTTTTCTCTTACAAACACTAAACTTTACGGTTTTATTCCTCTCTATATTCTGAAGATTTGTTCATATTTCATTCGCACTGATTTATACATTTTATACCTAAAAACATGGTGAAAATGTGTTTGCGTTGACAGTATTTTCTGATTTATATCCAAAAGAAATCCAAAATCCCCTCTGGAAAAACCTCTAAGTCTAAAATGTCAACAAAATCAAAGAATTTCAAACTTTATACAATGTTCAGATTAGTTTGCTGAACATGCATGCAAATTAGTGCATACTTATTTAGATAATGCTTTGTTTAAACACAACATTCAGAACTTGTAATACAAAAATGTTTGCAATTCTTAATTCTTTATTTTTCTTAATTCTTTTATTTTATTTTATTTTTATTTTATTTTATTTTATTTTATATTTTATTTTTATTCACCTGTAGTGTCTTGCCTTAAAGGGAAAACAAGTGTATGTTCTAGCCCCATTGGCAGACTTATTTATTTATTTATTTATTTTCAAAGCATGAAAATTTAATAAATCACACTGATTTATACAACATTTTACTCCAAAAAACATGGTGAAAATGTGTTTGTTTTCTGTCTGTTGACAGTATTTTCTGATTTATATCCAAAAGAAATCCAAAATCCCCTCTGGAAAAACCTCTAAGTCTAAAATGTCAACAAAATCAAAGAATTTCAAACTTTATACAATGTTCAGATTAGTTTGCTGAACATGCATGCAAATTAGTGCATACTTATTTAGATAATGCTTTGTTTAAACACAACATTCAGAACTTGTAATACAAAAATGTTTGCAATTCTTAATTCTTTATTTTTCTTAATTCTTTTATTTTATTTTATTTTATTTTATTTTATTTTATTTTATTTTATTTTATTTTATTTTATTTTATTCACCTGTAGTGTCTTGCCTTAAAGGGAAAACAAGTGTATGTTCTAGCCCCATTGGCAGACTTATTTATTTATTTATTTATTTTCAAAGCATGAAAATTTAATAAATCACACTGATTTATACAACATTTTACTCCAAAAAACATGGTGAAAATGTGTTTGTTTTCTGTCTGTTGACAGTATTTATGATTTATGGCAAAAGAGAGAAATCCAAAATCCCCTCTGGAAAAACCTCTAATTCTAAAATGTCAACAAAATCAACAGATTTTGAATTTATACAGTGTTCAGATTTATTTGCTGGAAATGTATGCAAATGAGTGGATAATTAATTAGATAATGATTTGTTTAAACAGAAAAATGCTTGAAATTCGTAATGTAATCTATTTTATTTTATTTTTATATATATATTTAACTTTTTCATCTGTAGTGTCTTGCCTTGAAGGGAAAACAAGTTTATTTTTCTTACCCCATTGGCAAATTTATTTATTTATTTATTTATTTATTTATTTATTATTTTCAAACCATAAAAATGTGATCAATTTCTAAAAAACTAGACTCATGCCATTCATCTTATACCATTGGTTTAAGAATCTTTATATGTTTGTACTTAAAAACAAGACAAAAGTACTGAGGAAGAACAGCACTTTTGGCATGTACTGCGTCCTCCTGTAGCTCAAACAATAGCACGAGATGTGAGCGACATGCACGAGCGGATCAGATGCATAAGCGCGGCGTATAAAAGCGTCCGTCAGACGCACGAATGTGGACTAGAAGGCCAGAGATGCTGCCAGAGCGTTAAGGGCAGCAGACAGTGGGGAGTTTGCTCAAATACTCACTTCCCCTGCGCTTTCTTTTTGACACGTCTAAAGGGTCCTTTCTGTCACGATGCCACCGTTCCCCGTAGCGTCCAGGCGGGTGGAAAGAGCCCGTGACCTCGGCACCACTGTCTTGGCAGGGCGGTTTTGCGCGAGCAGAAGGGCCGAGCGCACGGAGCTGCCAGATACACGACAATGTGAACATCTGATGCCCCAAACACAAGAAACGGCCAGTTGGGTCGGTTCCGTCGGCGCCGTCTTTCTCTCTTTTGCACGATTTTTCCACCCGCTATCGGCGAGCGAAAGCGACCCCGACCCCGGGACGAAGGGCTCCAGACTGCGACGCGAAGCCGACAGACTGACGGCTAGAAAATTGGGTGAGTATTTGGACGCCAGAAGGTCAAGCCCCTTTTTGACCCTCCCTTTTCGCCCCCCATGTCTATATTTATGGTCTGCTCCTGTCTCATGTAAGGAACAACAGCAGGAGCGGACCATCACATTTGGTCCCCAGCGTGGGGGCCGTTGGTAAGCCGACGCAGTCCAGCTTTCCCGCCGAGCCGCTCTTCTGCTTCTCTGCGAATATTCCGGCTTTCCTCATTTGCATCTGCTAATTAGATCCTGTTAGCATCATTTTGTACATGACGCCCCTCTAAAGCAAATACATCCACTTGTAAAGAATATAATGACGCTGTTAAAGATACTAATTGACTTATGTAAGAGGGAGCGTCTCCCATTTTATCCACGTATTCCCGGATGCTTTGTCTAATTAAATGTGGACTCTTGGAGGACTAAATATTTATTACTCACTCCTGACCAGCCACAAAACACACGACGGTCCTCTAACTTTCCCATATGATTTCCAGTTGGTAAAAACGTTCCCAGAACATTGGAGGGAAGTTTCTGCAATAACCTAATAAGAACCTCCAATGAACGCTGATTAATGGGTTTTTAGGTTTACTTTTATCATCTAAAATAACCTATACAGAATATTCCCTATACAGGTCATTTGTTGGTTTTATTTTTATAACCTTAAAATAACCTTCCCAGAATGTTGCAGAGGAGTTTTTTTGTAATAACCTTGAGAGAATCTGTACAGAATGCCCTCAGATGGTTATTTTTACAATTTTTATAACTATACGTTAAAGAATGTTGCAGAAAGATTTTTTTTTTTTTTTTTTTTTGCACCAACAACCAAACCTTCCTGTTGCTTTTATTTTTATCCAAATAAAAATAAAATATACTGAATGTTCCCTTATGGTTAATTTTAGGTTTATTTTATAAACTTTAGCAGGAAGGTTATTATTATTTTTAAAAAACGTATTTATTTATTTATTTATTTATTTTAATTCAATTCTTTTTTATTAATTAATGTTTTACATTTTTTTTTATATTTTATTTATTTATTTTTTATTTTATTATTTTTTTGCAAAATTATTATATATTTCAATAACCTAAAGACAACCCATACAGAACATTTTCTAATGGTTCTTTTAAGTTTTTTTTTTTTTTTTTTTTTTTTTTTTTTTTTTTTAATAACCTAAAAATAAACTATACGGAATGTTCCCTAATGGTACTTTTTATGTTTTATTTTTATAACCTTAAAAGGTTTTTGCAATAATGAATGTTTTTTTTTTATTTTTTTTGTTTTTTAACACCAACAACTAAACCTTCCTGTTGCTTTTATTTTTATAACCTAAAAATAACATATACTGAATGTTCTCTAATGGTTAATTGTAGGTTTATTTTATAACCTTAAAATAAGCTGTTACAGGAAGGCTATTATTTATTTATTTATTTATTTATTATTAATAATAATAATTTATTTTTTATTTAATTTTCTTATTTTATTTTTATTTTGCAATAATCTAAAGAGACAACCAGTATAGAACATTTTCTAATGGCTCTTTTAAGTTTTTTTTTTTTTTTTAATAACCTAAAAATAAACTATACGGAATGTTCCCTAATGGTACTTTTTATGTTTTATTTTTATAACCTTAAAAGGTTTTTGCAATAATGAAAAAAGAACCTTCAAAGAACATTCTGTAATGGTTATTTTTACAATTTTTATAATGTTTTTTTTTTTTTTTTTTTTTTTTTTTTTACACCAACAACTAAAGCTTTCTGTTGCTTTTATTTTTATAACATAAAAATAACATATACTGAATGTTCTCTAATGGTTAATTGTAGGTTTATTTTATAACCTTAAAATAACCTGTTACAGGAAGGCATTTATTTATTTATTTATTAATAATAATCATTTATTTTTTATTTAGTTTCTTTATTTTATTTTTATTTTGCAATAATCTAAAGACAACCAGTACAGAACATTTTCTAATGGTTCTTTTAATTTTTAACCTAAAAATACCCTATACAGAATGTTCCTTAATGGTATTTTTGTTTTATTTTTATAAACTTAAAACAAGATTTTTGCAATATCCTAAAAATAACCTTTAAATAACATTCTCTAATGGTTATTTTTAGGTTTATTTTCTATTTTAAATGTTAAATAACCTTCCCAGAATGTTGCAGAAAGGTTTTATGCTGTAACCTAACGACAACCTATACAAAACATTTTTTAATAGTGATTTTTAGGGTTAATAACCATAACACTTTTTCAGGACATTGCTGGAACTTTTTTTTTTTTTTTTTTTTTTTTTTTTTGCAGTAACTTAAAGAAAACCTTTGTAAACGTTTTCTAATTGTTATTTTTAGGTTTATTTTAATAACCTTTCCAGAACGTTGCATGAAGGTTCTTGCAATAACCTTAAGAAAACCTAAAGCTAAGGTTATTTTTCAGTTTTATTTTTATAACCACATAAACAAACCTTTCCAGCACAGTCTCGTGTCACTTTGAGAAAAATAATTTGGCGCAAGTTGTGAGATTTATTAGCATTCCGTCGCTCTTCCCGCCGTCAGGCTCACGCTGGCGAATGTAGTCGAGCTTCATTTGAGTCATTGATTGATTTATTGTTTCTGCGGTTAATCACTTTCCCAGAGGTATTTTGTAAGCTCTTTATCTTCACAAACTTAAGCCAGAGGTAATTAATCCGATTTCTGTAGGTGCGGCGCAGTAATGCATCATGAATCGAATATCAAGCGTGACCAGGACGTCGCTTCATGTAATCACAATCTGGAGGTATCAGCTTCACTTCATCAAAAGTTCAATCATTTGTATAGTCTGCATGTCTAATCATTTCAGAATGCATTATTATGATCTTACGGAATACCGAAACACAGACAAATCGCTACAGACTTTTGATTTGACACCCGCTTTCATTTTTCCACTATGCTTGTTTAATCACAAAATCACAGGTACCTGTTTTGGTTTTAACTGTGGTAAAATTATTGTAACGCATGACCTCGAGCAGCTCATTGCTTTATTCTTTCTATCTTGTCAGCACTGATAATCCACAGAATGAAAGTACTGATCCTTGAAACATCTTCTGTAAATAAATTGCTGATCAGTTCACGCTTGTTAAATCTATTTATATGTAGCTGAAATTGTTTTTATTATTAAAATGTATTTATTTATTCTTGCATGCTTTCCATCTTCTGTGTGTGCTTTCTTACAGGTCATACGTGTTCTTTCATATGTAAAGGTCATGGTCTGTTCCTCGAGGCGGCTGCGATGTGTTCGGGTCTGTCAAAACCACTGGATTCTTCCCTCCTGTTAGTGTTTTGGAGATGCTCGCCTTGTTACGTTTAACTGCCTGGCGAAATCTTGAGCGATAGAAAGTGGCAGTAAAGAGAGACGAGGTAAAAAGTGCCTTCAGAAACACCTTAAGCCTGAGATTTAGGAGGGAAAACTTACAGTGAACAGAGATTTACAGGAACACTTCACCCAAAAAAATCAACATCATATTCTCATTCACATAGGTCCAAAACTCTATGCTGTAATTTCTTTCTGTGGGCTTAAAAATGTCTCCTTTTTCCATTAAAATTAGTAAAATCAATGGAATAATTATTGTAGAATTGAGAAGAAATATCAGCTGAACAAATGCAAAAGTAAGAGGTCAGAGTTGAGGAGAAAAGTCATAATTACAAGATTTAAATGAAGAATTGCGAGGTAAAAATATAGAATTGTGAAGAAAAATTGTAGAATTGAGAAGAAATGCCAGAATTGCATGATATAAATGCAGAACTGTAAAGAATTGTTGTAGAACTAAAAAGTCAGAATTGTCATATAAATGCAGAATTATTGTAGAATTGAGAAAAAGCGTCAGAACTGCAAGACAAAAATGCAGAATTGAATAGAATTATTGTAGAACTGAAAAGTCAGAACTGAGTTACAATTGAGAGAAAATTACAGAATTGTGAGCTAAAAATGCAGAATTGACAAGAATTTATGTAGAATTGGAAAGAAACATTAGAATTGAGAAGAATTGAGGAGAATTATTGTAGAACTGAAAATCAGAATTGTGAAATATAAATGCAGAATTGTAAATAATTGTAGAATTGATAAGGAGAGTCAGAATTGCGAGATAATGCAGAATTGCATAGAATTAGTGTAGAATTAGGAAGGAATGTCAGAACTGTGAGCAAAAATTGCAGAATTAAGTAGAATTAATGTAGAATAGAGAAGAAACTTTTTAATTGCGAGATATAAATGCAGAATTAAGAAAAATTATTGCAGAATTGAGAAGAAATTACAGAATTGCAAGCTAAAAATGCAGAAGTGAGAATTAATGTAAAATCGAGAAAAAAGAGTCAGAATTGTGAGACAAAAATGCAGAATTGCAATGAATTATTGTAGAACTGAAAAGTCAGAATTGTATTACAAATGCAGAATTGTGAAGCATAATTGTAGAATTGAGAAGAATCAGAATTGCGAGAAAAATGTAGAAATGCATAGAATTATTGTAGAATTGAGAAGAAACATTAGAATTGCTAGATATAAATGCAGAATTGAGAAAAATTAATGTAGAATTGAGAAGAAACATTAAAATTGCAAGATGAATTGAGAAGAATTATTGTAGAACTGAGAAGTCAGAATTCTGAAATATAAATGCAGAATTGTAAAGAATAATTGTAGAATTGATAAGAAGAGTCAGAATTGTGAGATAAAAATGCAGAATTGCATATAATTATTGTAGAATTAGGAAGGAATGACAGAACTGTGAGCAAAAAAAAAATGCAGAATTAAGTAGAATTAATGTAGAATTGAGAAACATTTTAATTGCGAGATATAAATGCATAATTGAGAAGAATTGTTGTAGAATTGAAAAAAAATGTCAGAATTGCAAGATAAAACTGCAGAATTGCATGGAATTATTGTAGAATTTAGAAGAAATGGCAGAATCACGAAATATAACTGTAGAAATTAGAAGAATTATTGTAGAATTGAAAAGAAACACAAAAATTGCAAGATATAAATGCAGAATTGAAAAGAATTTTTGTAGAATTGAGAAAAAAATGTTAGAATTTTCAAGTTCTAAATGTAGAAATGTGAAAATTATTGTAGAATTAAGAACAAATGTCAGAATTGTGATATATAAATGCAGAATTATGAAGAATTATTGTAGAATTGAGAACAAATGTCAGAATTGTGATATATAAATGCAGAATTATGAAGAATTATTGTAGAATTGAGGACATCACAGTTGCGAGATGTAAATGCAGAATTGCAAAGAATTATTGCAGAATTGAGAAGAAAGATCAGAATTGACAGGAAAATTCATAATTGCAAGATATAAATGCAGAATTGCGAAGAATTGTTCCAGAATGGAAAAAAATGTCAGAACTGTGAAATATAAATGCAGGGGAAGAAGAGTTAGAAATTAGATAAGATAAGCAGAATTGAGAAGAAAAGTCAGATTTGCAAGATAATACTGACAACTGTGAGATAAGAATGCAAAATCACAAAGAATTATTGTAGAATTGAAAACAGAAGTCAAAATTGTGACAAATGCAGAATTGTAAAGAGTTTTCATAGAATTGAGAAGAAATGTCAGAATTATGAGATATGAATGCAGAACTATGAAAAATAATTTTAGAATTGAAAAGAAAGGTCAAAATTGTGACAAAAAGAGTCACGATTCCATTTTTCGTTTGTAATTCCGTGGCAGAAATAAGCTTATAGTGAACATACATTTTTGTGTGAAACTTCAAAATTAAAATGTCAGTTGTGTAATGGTCTAATGTGTGTTTGTGGCTTATAATTATTAACGCTGATAGACATGGAAACACTGATGCATCTTCCCGCTGTCATCTGAACACCAGTGCGTTTGACCAAAATATGAAAGCAAATGGTTTTTCCACCTCATGGCTTCATGTCATTAGAGCCGCGTGTCTTTTGTTCTCCTCAGACCTTCGCTTCGTGCCTTTTGTCTGTTGGACCGAAGCGTTTCTTCTCAGCAGGTCCAAACTTCTCCGCTCCGTAATTAACCTCAGCAGCTCTCTGAGAGGAGAGTGAAGCACAGGTATATTTAAGAGAGAAATAAATAAATAAGTATAGAAGAGCACATAACAAAATGGGTTCTGAGAGCGTCTGTCTCGTGTGGCCGATCCCATTCAAAGCGGCGGCCGTTCTTCCTCGTCTCCCGGCGCTCTTCATCCTCTTCTTTTTAACACGTGTGAGCTGCAGCATGTAATGAAGGAAAACTGTGATATATGTGGCCGAGAGCAGATCTTTCTCTCTTAATGAATACAGAAAACACAGCGTCTGAATGGACGTCCTTTCTTCCGAGTCTCGTACCAGCGCGGTTCCTCCTGAAGAAGGCCATCTGACGCCGCTCTTATTAAAGCACATAAAGCAGAGGCAGAGAAAGTAATTTTGTTCGATCCTTTTCTCCTGGTGGCTTCTGCCACTTTTTTTTACGGAGGAGCTTTTATGGAGCTCATAATTATTTCGCTGAGAGTCCTCGAGCGCAAACCCGGGAGTCTTTGTATCTTTTTGACATTTTTGGGAGAAAATGGATGTCATATTAACATTTCTGTCATTTCGGTTTCAACAAGACAAGTTCTCAACCAAGCACTTGCTTTACTAAAATACTTCAGTGTCTTATTCTTATTAAATGGGGTTTAGCATTTGTTATTCAAAAAACTCATTCGAAAGGCATATTTGCAAATCCAACTAAATTGACCAAGCTTCATCTAATTTTTGGACTGATTATGTTTTTATTCTCATATAACTTGTTTGCTATTTCTACTGTTTCCCAGCTGACAAAAATATGTTCTAAAAACGCTGTGCTAACATTCCCATTAGGTTATGAAAATGTTATTTATCCTCAAAACATCCTTTTTTTAAAGTGTTTTGCAAATATTTTTTCTTAGATAATGCAACGTTAAGGCAACATTCCATTTTATCATTTTGCAAACATAACGGGAACGTTACATTTGAATGTTCTCTAAACATTCTGAAACAAGTAACATTTAAAAAGAACGTTCAGCTAAAATGTTTCAGAAGAGCGTTCCATCAATGATGTATAAATAATGTTTTGTGCTAATGTTTTAAAAACATTGTTAAAGACCAGAGAACCTTAAATGAACGGTCTGTTGTTACTATATGTTACTAGAAGACTGTTTGTTCATAACGTTGAAAGAACCTTGCCAAAACGTTAGCCAAATGTTCTGAGAAGGCTCCCTGTTTGCAGGGTTTAAGTTGTAATATTCTCACTGTTATTAATTTAATTCATCCAATGTTTTAATTGTTACTAGCAGTTTCTAGCGGTTTCAAAGTAAATCCTACACCATTTTTTTCAGTCTATGCCATAAATATCCAACTATGTATTATAAATCCAGATTTGTATAAAGAGCTGGGTGTTGATATGTGTTAAAATTCCTGTTAAGTTATGAAAACGTTATTTCTGAGATTCCCTGGATGTTCAAAATGTCAAGTTTTTTAAATGTTCTACAAACATTTTTTCCTTAGATAATGCAACATTAAGGCAACATTCCATTTTATCATTTTGCAAACATTATGGGAACGTTACATTTGAATGTTCTCTAAACATTCTGAAACAAGTAACATTTAAAAAAAATGTTAGATGAACGTTTAACTAAAATGCTTCAGAAAAATGTCCCATCAGTGATGTCTAAATAATGTTTTTGTGTTAATGTTTTAAATGTTTAATGTTTTAAAACATTAGCCAAATGTTCTGAGAAGGCTCCCTGTTTGCAGGGTTTATGTTGTAATATTCTCATTGTTATTAATTTATCTATTATTTTAATTGTTACTAGCAGTTTCTAGCAGTTTCAAAGTAAATCCTACACCATTTTTTTCAGTGTATGCCATAAATATCCAACTATGTATTATAAATCCAAATTTATATAAGGAGCTGGGTGTTAATATGTGTTAAAATTCTCGTTAAGTTATGAAAACAAGATTCCCTGCATGTTCAAAATATCAAGTTTTTTTTAAAAGTTCTACAAACATTTTTTTCCTTAGATAATGCAACATTAAGGCAACATTCCATTGTATCTTTTTGCAAACATAATAGGAACGTTACATTTGAATGTTCTCTAAACATTCTGAAACAAGTAACATTTAAAAAAATGTTAGATGAACGTCTAACTAAAATGCTTCAGAAACACGTCCCATCAGTGATGTCTATCTTTTTGCAAACATTATGGGAATGTTACATTTTAATGTTCTCTAAACATTCTGAAACAATTAGTAATGTTTAAAATAATGTTACAAATGTTAAAAATTGTGAACAAATTTTCAATTAGATGTATAAATAATGTTTTTGTGCTAACATTTTGAGGACATTATTAGACCTGATATTTCTGAATGAACATTCTATATACGTTACTGGAAAAAATGTTTGTTCAAAACGCTGTAAGCAGGGTTTATATTGTAATGGTCTCATTCTTATTTTTTTTTTTTCTTTTTTACATGCAAATGTGTATGTTTTTAATTGAATGTTACGAGTGCTTTGGGAGTTAAAGTCTTCTTTCCATGGCCACTTGAATCTTGACAAAATGCTTTGTCAATTTTTTTACAATTAATAATTAATATAGTGTGAACTTCTGGCATTTGGAGCATCAGCTTTTGATATAATTTTTCATGTTGATGATTTGGTTTTATGGCTTTTTTGGTCTCACAAAGAAACAAATTTATGAGACACGAAACAGAAAATAAAAGGTAACGACAGGTGTAATTTTCCTGGAAACAGGTCTTACACTAGAAATAAGAGTTTTCCTGGAAAGCTGTAATTTTTTGAGCATTTGTAAAGCGAGAGACCTTCGGGGAGCCGCTGCTGTGTTTGCGTTGAGCAAAGGCGACGCATCTCAGGCCTTGAGAATGAGTCTGAAAGGACCTCAGGCTTCAGTCTGTCGTCTTTATTTGAGGTCTGATGTTGAATCAGGTGAAGCTGGATCTTCATGCCCAGGAGTCACAGCGGATCTAACAGACCTGCTCCTGTGATCCGACCGGAGCTGTAGAGATTGGCTTAGCAGATTTCATTTTGGCTAAAATAAAAACAAAGAATGAAAGAAAACACTGACAGCAGAACTTAAAGATTCTATGTTTCAACTCATTTCTTTCTCTAACTAATCGTTCTCCACATGTTAAATACTGCACATTAGTACTACATTTTTTAGTTAGTTTTAGTGCGTGTGATGTTCACTTATGTGAAGATCTCTGTCATGTCAGGTTAAATTTATTTTTACAGCGCTTTTTACAAACCACATTGTTTTAAAGCAGCTTTTACAGTAAATCATAGTGTTAATGTTTAAAATATCTGATCATGCCTTATAGTTGCATTCAACAGATTAATGCTGGATGAGAATAGTTAGATTTTAGAACAATATAAACAATCAAGAGACTTGCTATATAATACTGTATATGTCACCCTGTGCAAATAGATCATGTATATACATATGTATTAAAAAAATTGTTGAAGTTGTACAAAAAAACAAAGATAATTACTATTCATGTTCAAGTCAGTGCAGTTTCTTAGTAATTATTTGTAACATTTACTAGAGTTTAGTGTGAGACACTGCAGGTAAATATGGGTGAAAAATGTAACTAATAGTCACCCTTATTTGTTTGATTACACTGATAATTGCAAACATGTGTTGTATTACAAGTTCTCTAAAATGTTAGGTTTGAATATGCAAATGAGGCATTATATAATGAAATATGTGCTCATTTGCATACATTTCTAGTACAAAAATCTAAACACTGGACAAAGTCAGTTTCAAAATTCTTGTTTATTTATTTATTTTTTTGACATAAGAGTCAAATGTTGGGTATGTCATTTTGTCACTCCATATTTCAGAAAAAAACTTTATTTTTATTATTATTATTATTATTTATTTTTTTTTTTTAATTTTTGGGGAAATAAAGTGTTGTAAAAAAAAAAAAAGAAAATTATAAATGAACAAATCCCTCTGTAAAAACCTTCAGGATATAGACAGAAATAAAAATGTAAAGTGTGGTGTGTGTAAGTGCTGCTGGAGTGGAGATGTAAGGTTTATGTAGGAGAAAAAAACTCATTTTGAGAAAATGGTCTTTAAAAATATGTATTGTAATTAAAATCTATTGACACAAATCGATAAAGTGCTATAAAAGAAACACGTAGCAGTGTCTTTTGGATGTTTTCTTTCCACTAGTCTGAAAAAAAAAACACTATGAAAAGGCCAAAATCTCAAACTTGAAGAATTTTAAATCAGACAGATTTGCTCCATGTCACCCAATGATGTAAATGCACTACATGTATGCCGTTAAATATGATTTTCCATTATTGTAAATAAAACAGATTATTAAAGTATATTTTACAAGAAAATACTATTTCAGTCTTACTGCATTCAAATTTTAGGTTTAAATGTTACTTGCCATTTCTTTGTAATTCTTTGTGAAATTTACTAGCAATTTCTGAGTGAAAACTGTTGTGAAGAACACGTGAGAGAAAATGGAACAATTTATTGACTTCTTAAAAAAAAAAAATTCAGTCAGCTAAGATATGTTGTATATATTTTTTCATAATTTTAATGTGCTTCTACGTGTTTTCTTCCAGATCTTCTGATCTCTAGATGTTCCCCTGGTTTCTCCTTCCATGCATTTGCGATTTTGTTCTGTTGTTTTGATCACATCACTAATGGGCAGCACTAAATGATGTGCACTTCATGTTTCATCACTGAAGGTTTCCACACACGTTGACCAGCACATCTTCAGTGAGTTGTCTTCGGTTCGGTCCATCGCTTGAGTTCTCCTGCACACGCTGATCGTCCTCCTCCTCCTCCTCCTCTTGATCTTCTGCTTGATTACTCATAATGTAATTTTAATTAAAACTGCGGTGTCAAAGGGTTTTGCTCGCCTGAGAAGCGAGCCCAGATTGCAGCACTGTTGAAGCTCCTCACTTGCTTGAGAGGAAATGCATCCTGACAGCGGCGGGACGCCAGCGCCGGCCAGAGCCAGATAAACAAAAGCTGCTCCTCTTTATAGGGCATGTCATCATGGTGAGTCTGGTCATGAGCGGCCAGCGTGCAGCGAGACGCCGTTTATTTTTACATCCATCGGTGCTGACGGCTGCTTCTGATCAGATCTTGCGTATCTGACGGGCTTTAAATGCAGCTACTGGTAAAACTGAGATTTTCACACTTGCACGCTGGCAGTTGCAACAAATAATGATTGTTTCCCAACAGGTTTCCCACACACTTCTATTGCTTGAATAGGTTACGTGCAATTCTTTTTTTCTTCCCTTCATGAAGGAGCTCAGACGTCAGGAGGAACTTTCTGAATCGGAGCAGTCAAAACATGCTGACGTCCTGAAGTCTGACGAGTCTGAAGGAGAACACACACATAGACAAATCAGCTTCTTCTACAGGTGAAAGCAGCACAATCCCTCCTGATCAACACTCCTCATTCCATACTATCTTTCATTTTATTAGCACTAGGTTTTATTGCATGCAATTTACAGTCATTTGCATGACTTTCTAGATTTTTTTTTTAAAGCCCTTCATATATTTGATTTTTTAATGCATTAAAATATGTCACATTTAAAGGAAAATGAGCCAGGAAAAAAACTCTAGCTGATGGCTGATGTCTAGTAGGCTATTCCATCCACTTTTGCATGAATGTAGGCTACTGTAAGACTGGAAATATATTTCAGATGCATTTCAACATATATTTTATGGAAGCATATGGGTTGCAAAATTCATTTTGAAAAGTAATATGCAAAATGGCAATGCATTTCTGTATTCGAATTTACAATTTCCCATACATATGTGCAACATATAGTGCAAAATGAAAATTCAGTTATGTAATTTACACTTGTCATTTCCTACACTAGATTTAATATGTCAGTTAAAACCATATTTTAATACCTTATAAGTTGCAAAATTAACATGAAAATGTATTACCAAAATTGATCAGATAAATTAAACATTTCCAAGCAAAAACTAACAAAACTATCATTTAAATGCTGTTTTCCCTAAATGCATTTAGACTTATGGGACTGCGTTTTTGGTAACACATTTAATTTTAATTTTGCAACTTAGAAAAGGTTTAAAATGTGTTTTTAATTTACATGTTAAATCTACTGTAGGAAATGATATGTCTAAGTTACATAATTGAATTTTATTTTCATTTTGCACTAAATGTTGCATGTATGTATGGGAAAATGCACATTTAAATACAGAAATACATTAACATGTTACATATTGTCATTTTGCATACATTTCAAAATGAATTTTGCTACCTTTTTGCTTCCATAGAAACTAAATATAGCCTATTATCAATCTCAAAAATGTATTTCATTGAGCTTTACTGTTTGTAAGACATTTATGGCATATATGTGACCCTGGAGCACAAAACCAGTCTTAAGTAGCACAGGTATATTTGTAGCAATAGCCAAAAAGTATATAGTATGGGTCAAAATTATCGATTTTTCTTTGATTTCTCTATAAATCATTAGGAAATTAAGTAAAGATCATGTTTCATGAAGATATTTTGTAAATGTCCTACTGTAAATATATCAAAACTTAATTTTTGATTAGTAATATGCATTGCTAACAACTTTAAAGGTGATTTTCTCAATATTCAGATTTTTTGCACCCTCAGATTACAGATGTAACAAACCATACATCAATGGTTACATATACATCAGTTTTTAAAAAAAAAAAAAAAACTCTTGTTGATCTCTATAGGCTATTCCATCCACATTTGCATGAAATGCAGGCTACTGTAAGACTAAAAATGTATTTTCTTGCTGCTGAAATACATTTCAAATATATGTTTTGGTATATGAAGGTTGAAACTAAATAAATTAGCAATTTCAAAAATGTCATGTTTACAACATATATTTGGCAAATATATGTCAAATATGTGACCCTGGAGCACAAAACCAGTCCTAAGTGTAACTGGCATACATGTAGCAATAGCCAACAATATATTGTATGGGTCAAGTTATCGAATTTTCTTCGAACTTCATTTGGACAACTTTGAAGGTGATTTTCTCAATATTTTGATTTTTTTTTTTTGCACCCTCAGATTCCAGATTTTCAAATATTGTCCTATCCTAACAAACTATACGTCAATGGAAGGCTTATTTATTATTTCAGATAATATATAAATGTCAATTGAAAAAAATGGACCCTTATGACTAATTTTGTAGTCCAGGTTCACATATATGTCACATTTGACGTAACATCAGCCAGGAAAAAATATATATATAAATAAAAATTCCAGTTGATCTCTATAGGCTATTTCATTTACATTTACATGAAATGTAGGCGACTGAAAGACTGAAAATGTATTTTCTTCCTGCTGAAATGCATTTAAAAATATATTTTGGTATATGAAGGTTGAAACTAAATATATGAGCAATTTCAAAAATATATTTAATTGAGCTTCACTGTTTACAACAAATATGTGGCATATATTTCAAATTTGTGACCCTGGACCACAAAACCAGTCATAAAGGTCAATTTTTTTAAACATCATCTGAAAGCGGAAAAATTCAGCTTTCCATTGATGTATGGTTTGTTGCGATAGGACAATATTTAAAAAAAAAAAAAAAAAAAATCAAAATATTGAGAAAATCACCTTTAAATTTGTCCAAATGAAGTTCTTTACTTAATATCCTAATGATTTATAGAAGAATCGAAGAAAAACTTTGATCGATACCATGTATTTTTGGCTATTGCTACAAATATACCCGTGATACTTAATATATGCCAAATAAATGTTGTAAACATGAAATATATTTTTGAAATTGCTAATTTATTTAGTTTTAACCTTCATATACCAAATATTTGAAATGTATTTCAGCAGCAAGAAAATATATTTTCAGTCTTACAGTGGCCTACATTTCATGCAAATGTGAATGGAACAGCCTGTAGAGATTAACTAGAATTCTCCCTTTTAATCACCTTTAAAGTTGTCCAAATGAAGTTCTTAGCAATGCATATTACGAATCAAAAATTAAGTTTTGATATATTTATGGTAGGAAATGTACAAAATATCTTCATGAAACATGATCTTTACTTAATATCCTAACAATTTTGGCATAAAAGAAAAATATATTATTTTGACCCATTCAATGTATTGTTGGCTATTGCTACAAATATACCCGTGATACTTCAGACTGGTTTTGTGCTCCAGGGTCACATATATTTTGGCCTTTTTTTTGCCTTATTGAAATCAGAGTTATAACTGGAGTTTTTCTGGCCAAAATCTGAGTGCATGCCCAAAAAAAAAGGCACCCTGGGGTGCGTCGAGACACTTTTACAGGAAAGGCCGGATCTCTTTGACTGTGGTCTGGTTCTCGTGACCCGGGTGGCGGCGGGTTCTGTCCCTTTAACGCGTGTGTGTCAGCGGGTTCCGGGCGTCCCGCCGCCGTTGGCCGGTCAGTGAGCCGTGGCCTAAGAGGTTTTAACTTCGCTAACCTTCCTCTGCCAGGATCGCGGAGGCCTGCTGCTGCTGCGGTATATTGGAGCGGCGGGAGCGGGATGTGATGTTATTAAACTCTCCGTTGCAGACTCAGATGGAGGCTCAGATGGAGCAAATCAACACTGAGGTGCCCTTAATCCGGCAGGTGAGAGAGAGAGAGAGAGAGACACCAGCAGCTCCAGGTGAGCCTTCATTAGGGTAGCTGAACACACAAACACTGATGACAGAATGAGGACGTGCATTCAATCAGACAACATATTACAGCACATTTGACACGTCGTGGTTATTTCTATAGCACTTCATACACAGATTGTTTCAAAGCATTCATAAAAATGAAGCTTGTTTTGAAACGTTGAAATGTCCAGTTTTCTTGTGGTGATTAGAACCAGTGTTGGGCAAAAGTAGGGGAGAGTGGGGTAAGTTGAGCCAGTGGGGTAAGTTGAGCCACCTCCTGTATCTTGCCAGCTGTACACTTTTACTGTAATGTGATCATGTATTTTGGAATCACATCATGTCTGCCAGACTGTGAAAATGAGAAACACGTGGGAGGAGTGGAAGGCACCCATTTACTCGTCAAAGTAAAATTTTAGCATAACAGATGTAATGGCTGTTACGTCAAAACTGATTTATCCAGGTCTAAAAATATTTATGATGCATATCTGATTTAGCATCATATAAAACCATGCAAATCATTTTGCTAAATATTAGCCTGAATTGATATGGTAGCTATACATTGCTGTGGGGTAAGTTGAGCCACCATAAGGCACTAAAGTGAAGTTAAATCTCTGAAGTAAAAACTGGTATTTTAATGTAATATTACGCATCTGGTTAAGTTTATTATTAGGATATTAACTTAAGATCATGTTCCATGAAGATATTTTGTAAATTTTACTACCGTACATATAATCAAAACTTAATTTTTAATTAATAATATGAATTACAAAGAACTTAATTTGGACAACTTTAAAGGTGATTTTCTCAATAGATTTTTAAAATAGATTTTTTTGTCTATTTATATTGTTTAAACTTATCATATGTATTTTATTATTTATATCTAATTAATTTAATATTAAATATGATTTGATATATGACATGAATTATATATACAATTTAAATAATTAACAAACAATATTAAAATAATAAAATTAATTAGATTAATTATTAATAAATATATTACATACAGATACTTAAAATATATTGTTTAAACATCATGTATATCTTATTATTTCTATTTAATTAATTTAATATTAAATGATAATTATATATACAATTCAAATAACTAACAAATAGCATAAAATAAAATAAAATAAATTATATTAATAATTATATACATATATATATATAAAATTGTTTATACTACATGCATACATATACTTAAAATATATTGTTTAAACTTAAAATACACATTATTTTAATCTAATTAATTTAACATTAAATATGATAATTATATACACAGTATATTTTAATAACTAATATTAAATAAAATTGTGTATTTTTAATTAAATTAATATAAAATATAATAAATAAACATATTAATAATAATCAATTATATTATATAAAATAAATAATACTGCTAATTATATTTTATTAAATTTTATATAAAATATAAACAACTGCATGGAGATACGTACATATTATATATTGTATGCTTTAACAGCAGTCTTTATTATCATTTTGACATGATACAGAAGCAAAATAGACCGAAATCTTAAATCTTACCACTGCTTGAAAACACAATGGTTTTGTCTGTAGTGTCTTAATGTATTAAATCAGTGATCATCTCAACAGCCCTAAAACCAGTGATTATGTGATCTCTCTCCTCATTTTCACCAAAAACAGCAGCTACACTAAATAGCAAGGTATGCAGTCTGGAAAAAAAAAAGAAAAGGAGTTTTAGGAATGTTTTTGACCAAACCCAGTGTGATTCAGTTCTTCATGTGTTGTGAGTTCAGTATTGTCCACACATTGTTGAAATCAGTGTAGCTGTGGTGCTTCGTCGTGTGTTCGTGTGTCACTCTCTCATGCTGATGTACAGCTGCTCATTTCATGTGTCTGTGATGAGATTTGTCTTTGAGGTGGTTTGATCTGTCTGATGGCGTTTAACAGCAGTCAGACGTTCTCTGATGTTCAGCTTCAGTCTCGTGTGGGAAATTGAGCAGTGAAGACGTGTGAGCAACGCAAACAGACATCCAGCGACAGACCTGCGGTGCGTCTGGCCTGCTGTTGCACAATGGAGAATGACATGCTCACGTCACGTGACGCAGGTGTGAACACCTCTGCACGCTCAACACGTGCATACATTTACTCGTGTGTATTTAGCAAGGTCCTTATATGGTGTTAAAACTGGTGAGAATGCAGGTGAGATCCAGATGATATAAAACAGCACACTCATTGTTAGTAAAATACTACAAAGCAAAGTTTCTGTAGTATAAGGTAAATGATTCAAGTGAACATTTCAGTCTTAAACCTTGAACTGTTTCAACCAATAAAATGTGATCTAAATGTCTGTTGTAATTACTGAAAATATTTGGGTAACTTAATCATTTTTGTTTTGGTCAGTAGCAATATACATCCTGAAAACAAGATATGATTGCATAAATACTAATAGTAATACAGGTCTCATCATTAGCAGATTGTATTTATTTATTTATTTATTTATTTATTTATAACATTTTTGTTTGGCTTTAATAATTATATATTTATACATTTTTTGGAGAATTCATACCACTAAAATACTAATACTTACATACTTAAAATTAAATACTTGTTTATTAATTACATACATATACTAAAAATATACTATTTAAACTTATATATTTTATTATTTAAATCTAATTAATTTAATATTAAATATGATAATTATATATACAATATAAATAACTAGCAAATAATATTAAATTAAATAATTATATTAATTATATTAACACACACACATATATATTACATATACTTAAAATATATTGTTTAAACATATGTATTTTATTATTTATATCTAATTAATTTAATATTATGATATTCAATAAGATAATAAAAGTAATTATATTAATTATAAATATATATTAATATATATAATTAGTTATATATTACATACATATACTTAAAATATATTGTTTAAACATTTATATTTCTTATTTAGATTTAATTAATTTCATGTTAAATATAATTATACTGTTCAGATAACTGACAAATAAAATAAAATAAAATAAAATTAATAATATTAATTATTAATTGTATTAATAATAATTATGTACATATAATTGTTTATATATTACATACATACACATACTTAAAATATATTGTTTTAACTTATAATATATATTTTATTAATTATGTCTAATTTAGTATTAAACATGAGAATTATATAAACAATATATTTTAATAATTAATATTAAATACAATTAATAATATAATATTTTTTAAATAATTATATTATTAATATTATTATATTAATAATAATTATATGTGTGTGTATATATATATATATATATATATATATATATATATATATATATATATATATATATATATATATATATTTATATTTTTTTTTTTAATTAAATATAACGTAATAATAAATAAAACATTTTAATAATAATAAATTATTTTAAATAAAATAAATAATACAAATAATACAATTAATTATATTTTATTATATTTTATAAAAAAATATATAAACAATTGCATGGAGATACATATATATTATACATTGTATGCTTTAACAGCAGTCTTTATTATCATGTTTACCAAGTGATTTTAGATCACTTTAGAAAAAAAAAAAAAAAAAGCTTTGTTTAAATTTCATTATTTTAGTTATTATAATTATTCGTATTTTTAACAACTTTTCCCTTATTTTACCAACCAGATTTGTTTTAGCGTAATTATTAGAACTCTTGACCTCATGTTTGTCAAACGATCCTCCAGCGTTCTGATGGTGTGTAGTTCATCGGAGCTCCGTAGAACTACAACGACCAGAAGCTCTAGCGGTTTACGTCAACGTCACCGACCGGAAGTGAGTGAAACGGTCTCCTGCTAAACACGCAACGCGGAGGGTCACATTGGAAACACATCAATGTTTTGAAATAATAAACAATCTAGTAACTAATAACAGGCACTACAGTGTAAATGGATCCGTCCAAAGCAGGTACAGGAAGATTTTTTAATTTCCGCCGGAATGTTTGTTTTGCCGCTCTTATGAATGCGTGTGTAAATGTCAGTCAGATGACAGAAACTACAACAACACCTGTTCACAAAACACTATATGAGCTCATACGTGCAAGAAATGTAATGATTTATGGTATTATATGTCATACAAAAACATTTGATAGATTTCTGATTCTGGACTGTGGCATCAGGAGTCATTTTGAATGAATCACGATCAACATGAATGAACTAAATGACTCTTCTAGAGTTTTGCACTGTCAGTCAGAGTGAATCACTGCTGAATTATATTGATGATACTCAGTATTTGTGTCTGTTATGGTTTGATTATTGGACTAAATGAATGAGTAAGTGTTTTATTAATATGAATGTTATTATTTTTGCCTCCGCAGAGGAGCCGCAGCTGCGACACGTGGAGAAAGATGTGTTGATTCCCAAGATGATGCGAGAGAAAGCCAAAGAAAGATGCGCTCAACATGTGGACGGTATGAATCACGCTCTTTATGTCAGAATCACAGGTCTCATCCAGCCGACCGTGACCCCTGTGCACATTCACCCTCACCTGACATCAGCTCACGTGGGTTTCCTCTCATTCTCTCTGAGTTAAGCTCTACAAATGATGGCAGGAAATGGGTGATGGGTCACAAACCAGCTGGCATCGCTGAAAGGACTCTGATGTAGTTGCAGTGAGCTGCTCGCTGTCTGCTGTTTACATAGGCAGCATCACCTCGAGTGAACCCTCATCACGTCTGTGATGCCCCTAACCCTACGAGGTTTCAGAACAGAGCGTTGGGTACTAAAAATATAAACACAACAATAATGCGTCAGGCGTCTTTTTGGGTGTCTGAGACCACAATGAAAAACACTTGTCTTTCCACTGACCCAAAGTGACTCTAAGTGGATTCAATGCAATTCACCAAAAATCACACTATTTTAAAAAATAATAAATAAGATAACAGTAAAACTTTAGTTTTCAAAATTAAATTCTTTTTCAAAAACATTAATATTTAAAAAAAAATGGCAAAAAGTTCTATCCTTAAATGAAAAGAACGTGTTTATTCAAGTTAAATAAAATATTAAAATAAAATATTTATTGAACGTTATTTGATTTTCTAATCCAAATATTCCCAAACTTTTTGTTAGCCAAATATCTAAATATTTCTTGAAGTCCTTTTGAGATTTTAAGCTAATATTTCATTAACAAGAACACGCTATCCTGTTTTACAGTTTACAGTTCTCTGATGTTGGTTTATGGTCACATGATATATATATATATATATATATATACAGTAGTCAAAATTTGAAGTGGATCAAAAGCTCTCATCAAAGTTGTCCTAAAACCAAGACAATACACGTTCTTGTCTTAGGACAACTTTTTTGATCCACTTCAAATGTTGACTACTGTGTGTGTGTGTGTATATATATATATATATATATATATATATATATATATATATATATACACACTACCAATCAAATTTTTGTCACTTCTGCTCACCAAACCTGCATTTATTTGATCCAAAGTACGGCAAAATCAGTAAAATATTTTTACTATTTAAAATAACTTTTCTATGTAAATATCTGTTAAAATGTAATTATTTTCTGCGATCAAACCTGAATTTTCAGCATCATTACTCCAGTCTTTAGTGTCACATGATCCTTCAGAAATCATTCTTAAATGCTGATTTGCTGCATATAAGAAATTATTAACATAACATTTTTTAACATAATTTTCTTCTTCTTCTTCTTCTTCTTCTTCTTCTTCTTCTTCTTCTTCTTCTTCTTCTTCTTCTTCTTATTATTATTATTATTATTATTATCAATAGTTAAAACAGTTGAGTGTATTTTTTTTAGGATTCTTTGATTAATTTAAAGATTCAAAGATCAGCATTTATTTGAAATAAAAAGCTTTTGTAACATCATACACTATACCATTCAAAAGCTTGCAGTCAGTATATATTTTTTTAAAGAAATTATAGAAATTAATGCTTTTATTTAGCAGGGCTGCTTTAAATTGGTCAAAAGTGATGATAAAGACATTTATAATGTTACAAAAGATTTCTATTTCAGATAAATGTTGTTCTTCTGAACTTCTGATTTATCAAAGAAACTGAAAAAATTCTACTCAGCTGTTTTTAACATAATAATAATATTAATAATAAATGTTTTTGAGCAGCAAATTAGAATGGTTTCTGAAAGATCATGTGACTGGAGTAGTGAAAAATTTGGCTTTCAAATAAAAGATATAAATTACATTTTAAAATATGTTCAAATAGAAAACAGTTATTTCAAATAGTAAAAATATTTATTTTTTGCTGTATTTTGGATCAAATAAATGCAGGCTTGTTGAATAAAACATGAATAATCGTACTAAAAAAAAACAAAAAAAAAAAAAAAAAACATTTGAATGGTTGTGTGTGTGTGTGTGTATATATACACTACCGTTCAAAAGTTTGGGGTCAGTAAGACTTGTAATAGTCTTTAAAGTAGTCTCTTATGCTCATCAATGCTGCATTTATTTGATTAAAAATATAGAAAAACAGTAATATTGCAAAATGTTTTTACAATATAAAATAATGTTTTTTATTTTAACATACTTTAAAATAGAATTTATTCCTGTGATGAAAAGCTGAATTTGTATCAGCTGTTACTCCAGTCTTAAGTGTCACATGATCCTTCAGAAATCATTCTAATATGCGGATTTATTATTAGAATGATCAGTGTTGGATAATATCAACAGTTGTGCTGCCAAATATTTTTTGGAACCTGTCATTTTTTTTTTTCAGGATTCTTTCATGAATAACAAGTTTAAAAAGTACAGTGTTTATTCAAAATATAAAAATTTCATAACAATGTAAATTATTTATTATTAACTTTTAATAAACTTTTAATTATTAACTTAATACATCCTTGGTGAATAAAAGTATTAATTTCTTAAAAAAAAAAAAAGAAACAGTAAAAATGTACTGACCCCAAACTTTTGAACGGTAGTGTATATATTTATAATTTTACAGTAAAACAATCAAAATAAAACATTTACTGAAAAAAGTTAAATATTTTATCTGGATACCTACATGTAACATCATAGAACTGTAAAACATGTTAGTATGTTCTTGTTAATGAACAAATTAAATAAAAATAAATCATTTACTAAAAAATGTTTTAGAACCAACTAACACTAAAAGTTACAATACAAATATTTATGTCTTAAATTCTGTAGTTTCAAATGTTCAGATGCTCAGGCTTTTATTCTGAAGGAATATTGATAAAATACTACAAACCGCTGCTGGAAATGATGTGAATGTAAATAAAGTGCCTTCACAAATGCAAGTTAAATGCTTGCAACCTTGTAAGGGCTTAACAAGGTTATATATGTATGTAGCTTATATTCAATGTTAATATTTGTATTTCATTGTTGTTAAATTTTATTCATTTTATGATTTCAAATAATAAGACATTTTTAATTACTGGAACTGGAAAAGTTTAAGCATAATCCAGAAAAAAAGGAAGTTCCAATGGCATCTACAGTACGGAAGTGAGCATATGCTTCCCAAAAGGTTTGAGAATCCCTGGATGAAATGCATCACAATTTTAATTTTAGCTCCATTTGTTTATTTGAATTTTTGCATTAAATAGTAGCTTCTTATCATCGCACAGATGCCTGATCTCGTCATCTGTGTGACAGAGAACATGTGAACTCAGCGGGTCAGCTGGTTAGCTGGTTAAGTGTTGTTCATCATGGAGCAAGCGCTAAGACTTTCTGATTTAAAAACACACTCAGATGGTATTAACTGTAAGGTGGCAGCACAGAAGCGTCGTGTTGTGGTGTGTGGGAATGTGTGAATGTGCGTGTCGCGGCGTTTTATGTTTGCTCTCAGAGACTGTGATTGTTGTAGTTGTTGTAGTATTTCTCCTCATGTGTGCGCGTGGAAACCCCCTCTTGACGTTTACTGAAGGCTTTCACACCTCTGCGCCGCAGCGCTGCAGGGGCGAGTGTTTTAGCGAGTTGTGCACACGTGTGACAGCCTGATGAAAGTGCTGGCTGTAGTCGTACTGAGACCACAGCGAGAGCAAGACGCTTCATTCTGCAGTTTACACTCAGTTTCAGATGTTCAACTGCCACACTCGCTTGTGCCACGTTTGATCAGTCAACATGTGATCATCGATCATTGTTTAATGCGCTCGTGGACGTATTGATAAGATCGTGTTGTTCAACTGAAAATCATGTTTAGAATCTTTTATCAAAACAGAATCTTTAATCCATCTTTGAATCCTTTTAGGGTCAAATCAACCAAAGGTCTTGGCTAAAATTTTATTTTTTCAGGTGAAAGAAATACATAAATGAAGAAGAAAGCCAAAATTTTAAATGCCATGGATGAATATTATGAATTACAGAGTAATGCTCTGTTTTGTAGAGCAATAATCAAATTTTCCCTTGAGATTGGGAGCCAAATTACAGGGTATAAAAATGACTTTAGAGAGCCGCTAGCATAATTCTGCTATTTTTACTCAGAGATTAGTAGCTCTGTTAGTAAAATCTATTGAGTTTAGCAATCTTTGTTGCATTGTATTACAATGGTGACGGTTCAAAAATGAGAAAAAGGCACTTTTTGTGTGCTGTTTCTTAAGTTTGCATGCCTGTAACCCAGGAAGTATTAAAGATATCTTAATGCCTTTGCTTCTTAAACTTTTCTTTCGGAATCTTAATTTTTAAGCCCCTTTAGGATACATTTACTGAGATACTGGGATCTAAATATGGCTTGAAACTGTAAATTGTTAAATTTTACACATTTTCAGTGGTCAAAAACTAAATGTAGGTCACTTTGCACAGATGATACTTCTTTTCTTTCAAAGAAGAATGTCTGAAGAACAAATAATGTTGAAAGGAGAAATATAGCTATCAAAACAATTGCATAGATCACACCTCTCTGAGTGCCAGAAATATCCTTTTCCCAAAGTTTACTTACCTGTAACTCAAGAAATATTAAAGAGATCTCAATATGCTTTTAGATTCTCGTTTTTTAACAAACTTTTCTTTTGGAATCTTAATTTTCAAGGCTCTGTATGGTCCATTTCTAGAGATATGGAGATCTCAATTCAGCTCCATATCCAAATTGTTGAATTTTTATTTACCCCCTTTCAAGGGTCAGAAACCAAATGTGCATTATATTTAAAGAAGAATGTATGAAGAACAAATAATATTAAACCTAGAAATGTAGCTTGTTTTCCTCTATCAAAACAATTACATAGAACATACTGGTCTGAGTTATTTTCCCAAAGTTTGGATGCCTGTAACTCAGGCAGTATTAAAGCTATCTTAATGCCCTTTTAGATGTTGGTTCTTAACTAACTTTTCTGTTAGCATCTTAATTTTGAAGATCCTATTTGATTTATTTCCAGAGATAATGGGATCTAAATATGGCTTGAAACTGTAAATGCTAAATTTCACACATTTTCAGTGGTCACAAACCAAATGTAGGTCACTTTGCACAGATGATACTACTTTTGTTTCGAAGAGGAATCTCTGAAGAACTAACAATGTTGAAATGAGAAATATATCTTGTTTTCCTCTATCAAAGCAATTGCACAGCTCACACCTCTCTGAGTGCCAAAAATGTTCTTTTCCCAAAGTTTGCATGCTTGTAACTCAAGAAGTAATTTTAAGTTATTTTAATGCCCTTTTAGATGTTGGTTCTTAACAAACATTTTTTGTTGGTATCTTAGTTTTCAAGGCCCTGTATGATTTATTCCCAGAGATAATGGGATCTAAATATGGCTTGAAACTGTATGTTGTTAGATTTTACACATTTTCAGTGGTCAAAAAAGCAAATGTGGGTTGCTTTGCATACAGCTGATACTTATTATATTTAAAGAAGAATGTATGAGGAAACAAATAATATTGAACCTAGAAATGTAGCTACATAGAGCAGACTTGTATCCGAGTGCCAAAAATGTTCTTTTCTCAAAGTTTGCATGCCTGTAACTCAAGAATTATTAAAGATATCTTAATATCATTTTAGATTCTGGTTCCAAAGACACTTTTCTTTTAGAGTCATCATTTTTAAGGCCCTGTATGGTTCGATTCCAGAGATAATGGCGTCTCAATGCTGTAACATGTAGACATTTCTTCTTCCAAATATCCCTGAAACTGATTCAAATATAGAATCTCATGAACGGACTACTGAGAGCGTTAATGTGCCTCAACTTCACTATTTCAGTGTGTTCAATGCAGTTGTTTTGACAGAAGGAAACAAGATACATTTCTAGTTTCAACTTTACTTGTTCTTCAGACATCTGTCTTTAAAAGGAAATAAGTATTAGTCATTTAGTTTTTGACCACTGGAAATTAGGGATGCACCGATACTGGTATCGGTATCGGGCCCGATACTGAGCTCCTGTATTCGTACTCGTACTCGTTAAAATGCCCCGCTACCAAACGCTGATACCACACAGGATGTGACAAGTGCGTATTCAGGCAAAGAAACACTGACAACAGAACAACAGACAGCAGAATGGAGTCATTAGAGATTAAGAATGTCTAGGAAGTATATGTATGCAAGTAATATAATGTTAAACATTCAGTATTAACGCCTGTATAGCTGGTGCATGCAGAGTGGATTGAGCGTGCGGCGGCGAAGATGTGCGGGCTTGTCGAGATAAGATCCCTCCTTGACATCACTGGAAAGTTTGTAGTTTGGTCAGATATGTCAAAAACAAGTGAGTAAAGCAATGCACAAGTTATTTAACGGTAGAGAGAGAGAGAGAGAGCGTGCACTTTTGTTGCGTGATCTTTATTGATGTTCGCTCACTTAGCACACGCATCATTTGGATTAAAACAAATTCGTAAATATAAAACAAAATGTATAGGGGTATTCACTATAAAAGATTATGATAAACCTTAGGCATACACGACTGTACGGTGAAAGTGAAACCAGCAGTCTGTGTGATGTGCGCTACTCTGTCCTGTACTTGAGCGCGTTGCGCTTGTTTTGCTTGCTTCATGAGTGTTTCTGCATCTGAGTGTCTTTATATTATAGCCCAAATAGCAGCATGTTTCAGATGAAAAAAACGTGACTTATATTTCTGAAAATATCAGAGTTAGGAGATTCATGACGAGTGGTTCCCTGCATTATTACAAAAAAAAACCGCGTGATTACAGTACTGAGCCGCTGCAGCGGAGCAGTTTAATGTTATTAAATTAAAGATGATGTATCATAGAGGAAAAAAAAAAAGAAAAAGAATTGAACAGAGAAAGTAACAAAACACATTTTAATGGGCATAACTAAGTGTAAAAATAAAAATAACTAAGGCATATATAGTCAAACCAAAAATTATTCTGACACCAGATATACACCACCTTATTTTTGATACTTTTTTTTTTTTCTAGTGGGTGCAGGACACAGATTTATGATAATGTTAAAAATGTTGTCTGATAATGTGAGAAAAGGTATCTGAATAAATTTTGGTACCCAATATTTTACAAATTTACTGGTTAAAGTAAAAAATATCTGTATTGGTACTCGGAGTCGGCAGGTACCAAAAATAAAAGTATCTGTGTCAGGCGAGTACTGGAAAAAGTGGTATCGGTGCATCCCTACTGGAAATGTAAAACAGTTTAACAATTTACTCCTGGAGCCATGTTGAGAGCCCAATATCTCTGGAACTGAACCTTATAGTGCTTTTAAAATTAAGATACAAGAAGAAACGTTTGTTAAAAAACAAAATCTAAAAGGGCAATAAGATATCTTTATAACAACTTGAGTTACAGGCATGCAAACTTTGCTGAAAAGAACATAAAACGCCTTGTTTTATTGATTACAGTGAGACGCACAGCCTGAGTCTTGTGATGTATTGTAGTGAGGAACTGTGTGTGTGTGTGTGTGTGTGTGTGTGTGTAGTCACTGATGGTCTCTGAGATGAGTCGAGTGTTTGTGGAGTGTTTATCTTCACGTTTATGCATCAGATGATCTTCATATGTATCAGATTAGTCTCACGCTTCTGCTCTCTGGAATTGGTTTTGCTCGATCTGCTCCGCATACAGATGAAAGCCCATCGTCAGTCGGAGAGCAGTAATTACAATGATGTTTTGTGGAGCTTTGAGACGCGGGACAAGAGCTAATTAATGTTTGACGGGGGCGGACCCCGATAACACGAACACCAGCGGCCCTTCAGCAGCCTTTTCACACGCGTTCATTCGATCAGTTCAGCTCATCCACACTCAGTGGTGTGCTGCACGTGTTGGTTTGACTGTGGCAGTGAATCAGGGGAATGTCCAGCTGGTGTTTGGAGAGAGAAACGACTCAAACGAATCTTGTTCTGTGTGTTTGTAGCGTTCAATCACTGCTGTAAGGACGCCGGCTTCTTCATGGTGTTCAAGTGTCGAGAGGAGAACGCCGCTCTGAAAGAGTGTCTGACGCACCAGTGAGTGTCTTCGGCATCAGCAGCTCCTCATTCAATCACCGCATTCAAACAACACATCAGAGCTTTGAAAAATCACAATAGTTCGTTCTGAAAGGGTCAAACCAGAAAAAAACACACACCACTGTAGCATATATATAAAACTTTTTTAAGCATCTCTTACTTTTATTTTTGCCTTAAGATTCAAAAAAAAAAAAAAAAAAGTAATTCATTTTAAATGTTTAAATATTTAAATTATTTCTATGTAATACATTTTTAAAAAATATAGCTGGATTATAATCCAGCATTTACTTCTGGCCCCCAGCCCCCAGTCTTTGTGAACCTGTTAAACTATAATTATCCCAAATATAAAAATAATTTTATTTTTATAATGATTTTTGATGCTTTGTATTAATAGGTTTGGGCGGCTCTGGTTTAGTTGGTGAATCTGTCCAGATATCTTAAAAATGACTGAGAATAACTTGAAACATAAAAGCAATATAACTGAATTTGATTAAAAATTATTTTAGAAATGAGAAGGAAAAGAAATAATAATTAGGGATGTCAAATGATTAATCACAATTAATCGCATACAAAATAAAGGTTTGAGTTTGCCTGATGTATCTGTGTGTAATTATTATGTATAAACAAATACACACAAATTAATGTGTATATTTAATAGAAATATATTTATGTACAAAATATTTTTATTTAAATATAATGCAAATTGCATAAAAATTATAATAAATACATATACTTAAATATTTCTTAAATATATACATGAATGTGTTAATAACTACACACAGTACACACACATATATTAGGCAAACTCAAACTTTTTTGTATGCAATTAATCACGATTAATCATTTGACAGCCCTAATAATAATAATAATAATAATTATTATTATTATTATTTTATTTTTTTAAATAATGATTTTATACATTTTTTTTTTTTTTTTTTTGTTACAGTTTGTACATTTTAATGTAATATAGTGATTTTTTTTTTTAAATGTATATTTTAAAATTTAAATGGACATTTCTGGTCTAGTTGGTGTATCTGTCCAGATATCCTAAAAATGACTGAGAATATCTTGAAATATAAAAACAGTACAAGTGAATTTGATTAAAAATTATTTTTGAAACATGAAGAAAATAATAATAATAATAACTATTATTATTACTATTATTATTATTATTATTTTTAAATAATGATTTTACACATTTTTGTTACAGTTTTATTTTTACATTTTAACGTTATATAGTGAATTTTATTTGAAAAAAAAAAATATATATATATATATATAAAATATATTTACACATTTACACATATTTATACACATTTCTGGATGTATCCATCCAGAGATCCTAAAAATGCATTATGCATCATTACAGGCTGAAAAAATAATAATAATTTTGTATAATGTATTATTTTGATCATTTTCATTATTAAGTATGTGTATTTATGAAGTTATTAAATGCACAATATCTTAATCTTTTATTTTCGTGCAGAAATATAGTTTCAATACAAATATAAATATTCATTAATTAAAAAAACCAAAAACAAACATGCAAATTATGTTTGAAAACATGGTCACAGAAAGGATTTCCAAGAAATTCTTGCAAAAAAAAAAAAAAAAAAAATTCTATAATAATTTTTTTTTTTTTTAAATCAATTATGTCTTTTTATGATGTTCTAAGCATTGGGTGGTCTGTTTTAAAATATAAAATATTAGTGTTTTTTTTTTTTTTTTTTGGGCCAAATTGAAGTTACAGACATTCATGATTGTGTCAAAGAATTTTTTTTTTTTTTACACAGCAAAGTTCAGGTTAAGACCAGATGATATTTGCAATTTAAACATTCAAAAAAAAAAATCAAGTTAGAAAATCACGTTCATTTGATAGAAATCTAAACATATGAAACGTAAGTGTTTTCACATATTTTTATTAGTTGTTGTGTGATTGGATTCTTTGTCGTCTTCACTCTCAGTTATAAGGATCCTGCGTTCTTCGAGGAGTGCAAACAGGAGTATCTGAGAGAGAAACGTGAATACGAACAGACGGGGATTCCAGCCAAAAACAGGAAGCAGAAACTTCCCACCAGCATGTAGATGGGCGTGATGATGAACACCGCAGTGAGGATGATGAGGATGATGGACCGTGAAAGTCATTTCTGGCCGTTTTTGGAGACGCTGTTGTCTCTGATGGACATTCTCTCGATCTGTTGCTTCAGTGTGGTTTATATTCATGATTAGCTCTTATAAATCATCACTGCCACCTAAAGCCTAATAAAAATTCATAGAGAATGTTTTTGAATCACATCAGCTGTGTATCGTCTCACCGACCCCGGGGAATTACAGCTACAGAACCTCAAATCAGATGCCTGCTTTTTGTTTATTTTAAAATACAACCTCAGAGATATTCATGATGCTCATGTTTGGATGGATTTTCAATTAGTTTGTGCTTCAACTTTAGGAAATGTTGTTGTTCGATTAAAACTAATACAATTAAGTGTCTGTAATTGTTTCATTGTAGCAACATTTTTTTTAATGCAAAATATAAATAACGTGATAGTGTGGCGTTATAGATTTTTTTTGTCTTTTTGCTCACCAAGGCTGCATTTATTTGATCAAAGATACAGTAAAAATTGTGAAATATTATTCCAATTAAAAAAAACTGTTTTCTATATGAATATCTGTTAAAATGTAATTTATTTCTGTGATCAAATCTGGATTTTCAGCATCATTACTCGTTTTCAGTGTCACATGATCCTTCAGAAATCATTCTAATATGCTGATTATTATCAATGTCGAAAACAGTTGTGCTGCCCGATATTTTTGTGGAAACTGTCATAGAGTTTATTTTTCAGGATTCACAGATGAATAGAAAGTTCAAAAGAACAGCATTTATTTGCAATAGAAATCTTTTGTAACATTATAAATGTCTTCACTGTCAATTTTGACCAATTTAATGCATCCTTGAATGAAAGAATTCATTTGTAATCTTACTGAAAATATGAAAATGATGAAGACATAACATTTAATTAATTAATGGTAATTGTTTAGGAATATGCAAAATCAAATGTGATCTTCATAAAAGCTTGATTTCATCTGGATTATCCTACATGGATAGTTTAATAAACCATATGTATATGAGAAACAAGAAACAATCTAACGCTCAAAAACCAAATCAAAATCCTCTGAAGATGAGAAGATCCGGTTTGTTAGCGCTGAAGGTCATAAGAGCATCAGATACAATTTATATTTATCCTTCAAATGCAAAGTTACAATAATTACAGAATGGTTCATCACAGAATCACATCTCAACCCCTCACAGATACAGTAACATTACATCAGACCAGCTTTTAATAACCTTCACCCTTAATTAAGCAAAAAAAAAATCTTCACATGTAATTATTTATTGAATATTTACAAACTTTTCAGGATTGATAATCCTAAAAAATAATCTACTGTACATTGCATTTTGGTTCACAGATCTGTCGCAGTAGAGCCGAACGTGTTTCACGTCAAATCACACTTCCAAACGTTTCCGATGTCCGTCCGCGGCTCGGCTCTCCGTGATGAGGATTGTGGTCACGTGACAGCTGTCAAATCAAATCGGCAAATGCATTACAAGCGTTTAAACACAAGACAACCTTTGATACCAGTTTGTTTCTTAAAGTCCAGCCCGCAGCACTATCAGAAGTTTTATATACACATACAGTGGATTTTTCATCGTCTTTGTGCTTCACATTTCTTTAAACAGGACAGAACGCAGTCGGTATCAAGATGAAACATTTCACTGTGATCTGTGACAAACCCTCGTCCGTCATTAGAAGCACAGACTGCTCGTGTCTCTCTACGTTAATAATGCCTTTAAGGCAGCTTGTCTCACATTTTGGCCATATGTATTTTTACAAACATCTTTGAATGCAAAATTTACTTTAGTGATCCATCAGTGCACGTTATTTTAAAGAAAAAGAGACATTGTAATCATTCATCAACACATAAGATTTAGAAGAAACCCCTTCATGATCAAATTCCTGATGAACAAAATCTAATTTTCTCAATGAATACTCATCAGATTACAGAAGTAAAATGGCTTGTTTCATGTTGACTTTAAACAGGGATCCCACAGCTTCAGTTTCTGATTCTTCAAGAAATGCAAGAATCTTAAATATAGCTGCAAGCAGCAATAAGAGGCCAAACACAACAAAATGAGGAGCTTTAAAGACATTTAAAGATGATTTTACTCAAAATGCCTGAAAAAAAAATTCAAATATGATTTACTAGCGTATCACTTTTGACCAATAGGTGGCGCTGTTGTCAAATTGGTGTGGTCAGTATGAGGTGACAATGACACACAACAAGTTTGGTGTGAATATATCAAAGCTTTGCAAAGATACAGCCTCAGATGCAGTCTGTCATCACACTAGCGAATTCTTTAATGCGCTAAATTAAAACGGTTTTGTCTATCGACATGAATCAATCATTTTTGCTGCCATGGTCTGAAGAAGAGTAGATCTGATTTGAATTTGGTGAAAATTAGAACAACGCTCTAGGTGGAGTTTAAAAAAGTTTGTTTTGTAGAAAATCAAAATGTTGGACAGACTGGTCAAAAAAATTAATTTTTCGTATCTCCTGTCCACTAGGTGGTACTGCGGCGAAACTGTGCAAATACCCCCAGGTTACGGTTATTATAACACACACCAATTTTGGTTTAAATACGCTAAAGTGTTTTGGAGATGTAGCCTCATGTTTATTTTGGTGTGCCTTTCGTCAAATTCGTTTGTGAGTTACTTAAGAACAGTTTGACTGATCAACTGGAATGCCGTAACTTTGTGTTGGCGTGGTCTGAAGATGATTTGATTTAAATTTGGTGAAAATTGGACCAACGGTCTAGGTGGAGTTTGAAAAAGAAGGTTTCCATAGAAAATCAAAATGTTGGGCAGCAAATTCAGCTTGGTATGGTGTACAAAATGTAAAGTGACCAGTCTTGTCATTTTTGGCCAAACCATTCAAAAGTTATAATCAAAAATATATATTGTTTTATATTTTCTGCCCACTAGGTGGCGCTGTGCCAAAACTGTGCAAGTACCCCCAGGTTATGGTTATTATAACACACACCAAGTTTGGTTTAAATATACTAAAGCGTTGTGGAGATGTAGCCTCATGTCCATTTTGGCGCGTTATTCGTCAAATTCGTTCATGGATAATTCGAGAACAGTTTGACTAATCAACTGGAATTCCATAACTATGTGTTGGCGTGGTCTGAAGATGATTTGATTCAAATTTGGTGAAAATTGAACCAACGGTCTAGGTGGAGTTCGAAAAAATAGGTTTTCATAGAAAATGGTGGACAGCAAATTCAGCAAATTCAGATGATTTTGGCATAACTGGTATTGATGTTTTTAGCATGATCCAAGGAATCTTAGCAAGATCTATTAAACTTGTGATAATAGGCAAAACTACTTTAAAAACATCACTGTAATGCCCCAAAACATTTTGAGTACCTTCAGGGCACGGTGTCGATGACACATACCAAGTTGCGTAACGATACACCAAAGTTTTTGTAAAATACATCATTTTACGAAAAAATTAAAAATATTTTTGACATGGGAATATTGGGTATCGTTCCACTTGGTATGTCATACCGAATGTAAAATGACTAGTCTTGTAATTTTTGGCCAAACCGCTCAGAAGTTATAATCAAAAATATACATTTTTCATATCTCCTGTCCATTAGGTGGCGCTGTGGCAAAACTGTGCAACTATGCTAAAGTGTTGTGGAGATGTAGCCTCATGTTCATTTTGGTGTGCTTTTCGTCAGATTCATTTGTGCGTCATTCAAGAACGATTTGACCAATCAACTGGAATTCCACAATTTTGTGTTGCTGTTGTCTGAAGATCATCTGGTTCAAAGCTGGTAAAAATTGGACCAGCGGTCTAGGTGGAGTTAAAAAAAAATAGTAGGATTTAATAGAAAATCAAAATTTCAGTTTGGTTTAAATACGTTAAAACATTGGGGAGATGTAACCTCATGTCCATTTTGGTGTGCTCTTTGTCAAATTCGGTTGTGCGTTATTTGCGAACGGTTTGACCAATCAACTGGAATTTCTTAACTTTTTGTTGGGATGGTCTAAAGATTATCTGGTTCAAATTTGGAGAAGATTGGACCAACGCTCTAGATAGAGTTTGAAAAAGTAGGTTTTGGGAGATGTAGCCTCGTTCATTTTGGCGTGCTCTTCGTCAAATTCGTTTGTGCGTTATTTGTGAACAGTTTGACCAATCAACTGGAATTCTGTAACTTAAAGTTGGGATGATCTGAAGATGATCTGATTCTAAAATCAGAGCGATGGCAAAGGAGGAATTCGAAAAGAAGTAGATTTTTTGATAAATTCAAATTAGCGGGAAAATTGTAATGACAGAAACTGACGTCATAGGGCGCAATCGTATCGGCATGAGTCAAGGAATCAGAGGAATTCTGAAAAAAGAATTTAGATTTTTCAGAGTACTTTTCGAAAAGAATTTTGCATCTAGACCATATGGTTTACGTAAATGTGAGTGCAACTTTGAGCTGTAGGTGGCGCCAGAGGGTTTGAGTTAGAGACTCCAAACTTGCTATGTTTAATGTTGAGACTGTCCTCTACCTGTGTGCCAAATTTCATAACTTTTCACCATACGGTTGTATGGTCCGCCACACACTCAAGAGTGGAAGAAGAAGAGCGCAAAGACTAACGGATACGTCAAGCGTCTGGCCCCTAAAAACAGCAGATCATTTACTACAAAAAGACTTTAAAATGCAAAATGTTTCCAGGTTGACTGTGAGACCCTGTTTAAAACTAAATCACTTCCACAAACAAACCCGCCGCCCACTGATCCACTCATTTATTGACTAAATCTAAACACCAAAACATCGTTTTCTCTGGGTTGGGGTCTGAACAGCAGTGTGGTGCGGGCATAAACACACGACAGACGTGTTTCTAAAGAAACGACCTTCGAGGAGTGCTTCGACTACTAAAACCTTCCCTTTACACGTTCATAATACAAGACAGCATCCGTTACGGTTAATAGAATCGACTTGACCGAGGAGATGAACACAAGCCTATAGGAGATAGTGAATCACAAATACACGTCAGGAACGCGTCCGTTCAAGCGTCCGGCGTCCCGCTCGGGTTTCTCCGTCCCGGTCCGCTCGAGGTATTTGCTCATCCAGAGAGGGACGCGTGTTAAGGCAGGTAAGGTGCGGTGTGGCGGGACGGAACTCAGTACGGTTGGGCCCAGTCGCCGGCGGGGCTCTTGGGCTTGGTTTGGTCCCAGAACAGGGCGTCGCTGGGTCGGGGAGGGCTGGGGAAGGACCAGGAGCTGTCGTCCAGCGAGCTCATGCGCGGAGGGGGATTGAGCCGAACGCCGGGGCTGCCCAGCGGAGCCGGACGCGGGATGGACCAGGGGTCCTGCGGGCCGTCGGACGCCGAGGGCAGCGGAGGCGCGCTGGGAGGACGGGGAATGACGGCTCTCGCCGGCTCACTGTTCCTCTGCACGTCGTCCAGGCACTGCACTGGAACAGTTGAAGCAGCTGAAACCGACAGCCTCCGGATTTATTACACACCTCAGAAACTCCCACAAACACACTACAGCTACTAAACATGCTGGACACACAACACACTGACTCGTATACGAAAAGACGCAAAATAAAATGAGTGTTTTTATGCAGTACTAGCATACTATCTAAACAAATAATATGCATGCACACACACACACACACACACAATATATATATATATGTGTGGACCACAAAACTAGTCATAAGAGTCATTTTTTAAAATTGATTTTATCTGAAAGCTGAATAAATAAGCTTTCCATTTAAGTATGGTTTGTTAGGATAGGACAAATTCTGGCCGAGATACAACTATTTGAAAATCTGGAATCTGAGGGTGCAAAAAAAAAATCAAATTATTGACAAAATCGCCTTTAAAGTTGTCCAAATGAAGTTCTTAGCAATGCATATTACTAATCAAAAATTACGTTTTGATATATTTACGTTAGGAAATGTACAAAATATCTTCATGGAACATGATCTTTACTTAATATCCTAATGATTTTTGGCATAAAAGAAAAATTGATCATTTTGACCCATACAATGTATTTTTGGATATTGCTACAAATATACCCCAGCGACTTACGACACACACACACAAAATCATTTATATATATATATATATATATATATATATATATATATATAGACACACACACACATATTTATATTTTATATATTATTTGTTTTGTGCATACATTATGTATATAATATTTACAATATATATTATTTATATATTATATATAACATTAACATGTATTATTTTATTTACTATATATTTATCTGTTTATTTTGTATTATGTATGTAATCTAATATTTCCTACTACATACATATGTTCCATATAATATGCATAATAGAAAACACATTTCATTTTTTATATATATTTATGTGTATACTGTAAAGTGAGAAAATAAGATTATGTACATACATTTTCAATATATATATATATATATATATGTGTGTGTGTGTGTGTGTGTGTGTGTGCGCGTGTACACACTCTTTCTGGCCTGTTTATATATTATTAATATTATTCCCTATTTTTGTGTGTGTGTGTAATTTTTAATTTTATTTTGATTTTTGTGCATACATTATATATATATAATATAGTATAATATAATATTTATAAAAAGTATATTAATAAATATATAATATATATAACTACAATATAAATATAATATTTACAATATTATTATTTATATATTATACATAACTACACTGCAAAGTTTGAAAATAAAAGATTATGTAAATTACGTAAATACATTTTTGAAATACACACACACACACATACATATATACATATATATATATATATATACACACACACACACACACACACACACACACACAGGTCTGTATTATTAATACAATATTATTTATAATTGCGTGTGTGTGTGTGTTTGTGTGTGTATGTGTATATATATATAAAACGATTGTTTTTTTTTTTCTTCTTTTGCATGTATACTGTAATTTGAGACAATAATACATTATGTAAAAATATTTAGGAAAAAAGCCCCCTAAAACTGCCTTCATTTTCTTTAGTAAATTATAATTTCTTGTAGTTCGTGATGAATTGTGGTGGGTCTGTTTGTTGAGACTCACCTGGGTATAAAGTTTGAAATCAAACCAGATCACCAGTGAGTGTGAGCACTATTTTTACCAGCACAGATGGCACACAGTGCAGTAACATAAATAAGGCATGCATTAGTGCGGCCGCTCCGCTCCCCAGAGACGCACCGATTCACACACATCACTAACTCTCTGCTTCTCATCTAAAGAAACAACGAGGGGCTCATTTGAAAACTGATTATGTTGCTGATCTCTCAGAGGAATACACGAGCTATATCTTAAAGAAAACACATATTTCCTCACACGCCGCCGCCGCCCGCCGTCTCCACATTCTCTGAAATAAACATGGAGCTCTTCCTCATTTTTAACACTCATTCTAATTTGCACCTTTTGCTTTTCTTCTGCGACACACCGGGAATACTAACAATCACAGACAGACGACAAGCGCAGACACACACACACACACACACACACACACACACACAGAGCTGATGTGGCTGAGATGAGCTCAGATCTGAATCCGTGACAGCAGACGTCACATCATTTAACTACACATGCATGTGCAGAATTAATACAGATACAGTAGTAGAAAGTGTGTTAAAATGGTGTCTTTTTTTAACTCATGTATGTGATGATCGTTGAGTGAAGCTCTGTTCATCATCCTGCCTGATGTTTTACTTTTAACAATATTTGAGATACACTATTGGATAGAAGATTGGAATAAATCAAGAATTTTTGTTTTTGAAAGAAGATGCTGATTTGCTGCTCGAGAAACATTATTTATGCTAAAAAACAGTTGTGGAAACACTACCAATCAAAAGACTGGGATAAATAAGTTTAAAAAAAAGAAAGTAATGCATTTATATTCATCAAGGATGCATTAAATTGATCAAAAGTGCCAGTAAAGATGTTACAAAACATTTCTTTTTCAAATAAATACTGTTATTTTGAACTTTCTGTTCATCAAAGAAGCCTGAAAAATAAAATGTATCAGTTTCCACTAAAATATTGTGCAGCACAACTGTTTTCAGCATTGATAATAATCAGGAATGTTTGTTGAGCAGCAAATCAGCACATTAGAATGATTTCTGAAGGATCATGTGACACTGAAGACTGGAGTAATGATGATGAAAATTCAGCTGCACATCACAGAAATCAATTACAGCTTAACAGATATTCACATAGAAAACAGCTGTTTTAAATTGTTATCATTTTTCACTATTTTAGTGATTTTACAACATTTTTGATCAAATAAATGCAGCCTTGGTGAGCAGAAGAGACGTCCTGAATTATTCCAAACTTCTATCCAGCATTTACTCTCAAATAACTCATTTTTTAAATATTTTCTAACATAAATTTAATAATTATGGAAGCTTATTACTGCTACAGAATAAATGATTTATAATAATAATAAATAATAATAAAATAATAAATAAATAATAATTTAAAAAAAAAAAGAATAAAATAATATAATATATCACAATTCTGAGTTTATATCTCATATCTATATCTATAAGTTTCTAGAACTTCTAGAAATTTGCAACTATGAGAAAAAAGTAAATTGTGAGATTGCAATCACCTTTTTCATTTTTTTATTCTGTGGCTGAAAAAAAACAGTTGTGAGAAAAAAGTCAGGATTGCAAGTTACAAAAACAAAAAGTTGCAAATAACTTTTTTTATCTGATTCTGATTCAAATTCTGACGGAAAAAAAGTAAAAAAAAAAAAAATGGGAGACGTAAAAATCACGATTACAATTTTTCAACTTAAAATTGCAAGACGTCTGGCAATTCTGAGAAAAAAAAATATTTTAGTTGTGAGACATTATTATAATAATAAAAAAAATTGTGAGATAAAAAGTCACAATTACATTGTATGTTTTTAAAATAGCAGAAACAAAGAAAAAAGTCAGAATAAGTTCATAACTTACAATTGCAAAATATAAAACTATTCTGAGATATAAACTTGCAACTGTGAGAATTTTTTTTTATTCTGTGATTGTGTGAGATCTAAACTGATAGTTACAAGTTTATAACTTACAGCTGCAAACTAAAACATCTGAATTGGAAGATATAAACTTGCAATTGCAAGAGAAAATGGCAAATTTACAATTACATTGTTTTTTATTGTGTGGCGGAAACAAAAAAGAAACTCAGAATTGCGAGATGTAAACTCACGATTACATTTCATATTCTGATTGTGGACAGAAAGCTTCCATAAATAACAGACGTTCACGTCTTTCTCTAACGTAGGTCAGTGTGGGAGCGCCGGTGAACTCACCTCTTCTGAAGACGGGCGGCGCTGGTCTCTCTCTCATCTTCCTCAGCAGCTCCGACTGAGAGCGGACGGCCGACTGCAAACGGGACACTTCACTGAGGACGTCCCGATACGACTGAAAGATCGCCATCGTCCTAAACACAACACGCATCACATCTGGATCACCTTTATTATCGATACTCATCTTTATGCTTTTAAGTTGCACTGCTGTTAATGTGACGCAGCATGCATGTGTATGTCAGGGTTATTTTTTGCTATTTTTTTCCTTTTTAAATAAGTCTATATAGATTTTAATCATTTGTGTTTCAGTTTTAGCTGTAAAGTAGTTTTTACTCTGCATATGAAATTTCTGAGCAATGTCTTCACTATGAAAATGCATAAAAAATTCCTGACATTTCCATAATTGTGGGAAACCCTTCACTTGATTTACATGATGAAAATGTAATGTGTGTTCATTATGTGAATGTTAAATGTCATTTCATTGATCATTTCTGTGACAGTCACCCCCTCTAGTGGACGCCTGCAGCACTGCAAACACCAAAAAATAGGAAAAAAAAAAAAAATCAGAGAAAACTAATGCCATAAATACCCGAAGTCTGTCAGAGCTTCATGAGACGGATCATCATCAACTACACAGTTTTCAGAAACATCCTGTGAGAAGAAGAAGATGAGAGATGTGTTATATTTTATTTAAATAATAATCTGTATATATAAAATAAATAAATTATATATATATATATATATATATATATTATATATATATATATATATATATATATATATATAATTTTAAAAATTAATTAATTTTTATTTTTTGTTTTTTAATTTATTTGCTAATTTATATGTATATATATATATATATATATATATATATATATATATATATATATTTTATTAAGCATTTATTTGATTCAAAAAGAAAGCAAAAACAATTTAATTTTTATTATATATTTTGAAATATTTTTACTAATTAAAATAAGTGTTTTCTATTTGAATATATTTTAAAATATATTTAAAATGTTGAATTTTTAGCGTCATTACTCCAGTCACATGATCCTTCAAAAACTATTACAATATTCTGATTTGTGGCTCAAAAAAAAAATATATATATATATTATTATTCTGAAAACAGCTGATTAGACTTTTTTCAGGTTTCTTTAATGAACAGAAAGTTCAGAAAACAGCATTTATCTGAAATAAAAAACTTTTGTAACATTATAAATGTCTTTGTCATCACTTTTGATCAATTTAAAGCATCCTAGCTAAATAAAAGTATTAATTTCTATCATTTCTCCCCCCCCCCCCCCCCCAAAAAAAATGATACTGACTGCAAGCTTTTGAATGGTATAGTGTATAATGTTACAAAAGCTTTTTATTTCAGATAAATGCTGATCTTCGGATCTTTCTATTCATTAAAGAATCCTGCAAAAAAAAAGCACTCAACCGTTTTCAACATTGATAATAATCATAAATGTTTGTTGAGCAGCAAATCGGCATATTAGAATGATTTGTGAAGGATCATGTGACACTGAAGACTGGAGTAATGATGCTGAAAATTCAGCTGCGCATCACAGAAATAAATTACATTTTAAAATATTTAAAATAGAAAGCAGTTATTTTGAATAGTAAAAATATTCCACAATTTAACCTTTTTTTCCCCTGTTCACTAGATCAAATAAATGCAGGCCTGGTGAGCAGAACAGACTTCTTTAAAAAACATTAAAAATCTTTTGACTGCTAGCGTACATAAAATGAAATGATATAAATAAATCTACACGATTTTACACACATACACATATATATATATATATATATACACAGGTGTATGGGGTGTAAGACAGGTGTAGCGCAGGTGTTGAGACGCACCTGTCCGGCCCTGCAGAGTTTGTGCAGCGCGTCGTTCTCGATCTGTAATCGCTCCAGCTGCTCCTGCAGAGAGTGAATCTTCATGTCACTGCTGCGTCTGTCCACCTGCCAGTAATCCGCCGTATCGGTCAGACTCTTCATCACTGACACGACAAAAACAGCGTTATAACAGCCGCTGAACCAGAATATTCAACACAACAAACACTACTGAATATTTACGATAAACTATATAATAGTGATTTCTGATCATCATCAGTCTCAAAGTGTCATATTTCATTTTCAACAGTTTTAGTAAAAATATATTTGGACAAATATTGTTGTTTGTATGCATTGTTATACCCGAATTAAAATGATCAAGTAACATTTCTGTGTTCATTTACTGAGAAAGTGTGAAAAAATGTTTTATTTAAACTAGGTTTTTACTCTATCTTAGTAATAACATTTAATATTTTACTAGTAACATTTCATGTTATTGTTAACATTTAATAATATGAAATTTACTTAATAATTCACAATATGTAGAGTTCATTTGCAATTTTCAGAAATCATGTTTTTTCATTCCAATTATCTTAATCAAACTGCAGTTGGGTTATTTTGATATAAAGTAAAAATAACTAGAAAATACAGCTAACTAAAACAATAAAACACAAAAACATGATAACATAATAAAAAACATGATTTCTGAAAATTAAAACAAAAAATAAACTCTTCATATAATAACATTTCTTTTTACTAGTAACACTTAATAATACAATATTTTAATAATTCAACAAGACAATAGTTATTGCTTTAATCATAATAATACGCATTCATTTAATAATCTAATAATATTAAATTGAAAATAATAATTTAAATGAATTACTATGCATTTTTGGGAAACATCACTTAGTTATTTAATCTTGATTTCTCCCATATTTTACTACAAATATTTCATATTTTACTGGTAACATTTTATAATATAGAAATAATCTATTAATTCAACCACGTATTAATTTTATATACTTTAATAGTGTAATAATATATAATAATTGAATAATATTTAATTTTATAGAATTTTATTTACTAAGAATCAGTGCAGAAAACCTTAATTATTTTTTCTTGATTTTTACTATATTTTACTAAGAATATTTCATATTTTACTATATAAAATATTACAATAATTTAGCAATTCAACAATATATGAAATATTTAATACTGTAGTATTTAATAATTTAAAAACGTAATATGTGACCCAGTCTGAAGTATCACGGGTCTATTTGTAGCAATAGCCAAAAATACACTGTATAAAATGTCAAAATGATCGATTTTTCTTTTATGCCAAAAAATAAAGATCATGTTCCATGTAGAAATTTTGTACATTTCCTACCGTAAATATATCAAAACGTAATTTTTGATTAGTAATTTGCATTGCTAAGAACTTCATTTGGACAACTTTAAAGGTGATTTTCTCAATATTTAGATTTTTTTGCACCCTCAGATTCCAGATATTGAAATAGTTGTATCCTTTCCTAACAAACCATATGTCAATGGAAAGCTTGTATCGAGTGCTGAAAGCGTGATGAAAGGCTGAACGTCACCTTGGCTCGTCTCCATCTCTGATCTGAGCTGCAGCAGCTCCAGCTCTCTGGCCTGCAGCTGCTCCGTCAGGATCCTCTCCACATCCTGCTTCTCTTTTTTCTGGAAGAAAAGGCAGAAATCAGTTTATTATGTGCACTCATGAGGGTTCGACTATCAAACAGGAGGAGAACGAAGAGTCAAAGTACCACTTTGTTGAGCTCCATCTGTAAGTCCTCCTTCTCTATGTAGATCCCGCGGTACGCGCTGAAGGCTTTGTTCATGTACTGCGGCCCTTCAGACGGAGGCGCTTCGGGACGGAAATGCTGCACAGACACAGAAAACCACTTACAGCCTGAGAGCGAGATCAATGCAAAACAGATGATTTAAACAGACCGCTTTAATGCTTTAAAAAAAAAAAAAAAATCAAGCTTTACATTTCTCAGCTTTCAGACCCTTGTGATCACTGGCTCCACACACTTTCATTGTAAATTGTGTCAAAAAACAAACAAAATTTTTGCCTTGATTTTTACAGTATTTTACTAAAAATACTTAAGATTTTACTAAGAACATTTAATAATATAAAAATTATTTGATCATTTAAATATTTCAACAATTATTTAAATGTTAACAATATAAAATAAAAAAATAATAATTCATAATTACAATACTTAATATCTTACTAGTGACATTTAATGATTTCATATAATAAATATACCATAGTAATATTTAATACTTTATTAGTAATCTTTAATAATAGAATGTAATAATGCAACAATATAATATTTTACAAGCAACATTTAATATGATACAATTAATAATTTGACAAACTAGCAATATTTAATCATTTTCTAGTAATAGTGTAAAACATAATAATCCAACAATATAATAAAAATATTTAATATTTTAATAATTTTTTTTAATTTTATAATTTTACTAATATTTTTAAGACTTAATCATAAAGTTAATAAATAAAAAAATAAAAATAATAATAATTCAATAATATAGTATTATTTATTATTCTACTAGTAATATTTAAGAAACTAACAAAGTCAACATAATAATTCAAGAATATAAACTATTTAATATTTAACTAGTATATAATAAAAGTAACTGACAATATAGTACTTATAATTTAACTCAACAATATTTAATATTTTACTATTGACAATTAATAATATTATAATAAGAATTATTTACTAATTCAATAATCTAATATTATTTAATATTGTACTAGTAATATTTAAGAAACTAACAGTCAAAATAATAATTCTATAATATAAACTATTTAATATTTTACTAATGACACTTAAAAGTTATTTGACAATATAGTATTAATAATTTAACTCAACAATGACATAAGTTACAATATTATAATAAGAATTATTTACTAATTCAATAATATAGTATTATTTAATACTTTACTGGTAATATTCAAGAAACGAACATAATCAGAATAATTCAACAATATAAGCTATTTAATATTTTACTAATGACACTTAAAATGTTATAAAATTAAAGTAGTTTGACAATATAGTACTAATAATGTAACTCAATAATATTGAATATTTTACTAGTGACATTTAATAATTTAATAATATAATAATTGAACTATTGAACTACTAGTAACATAAGGTATAATGGTATAAGAATTATTTACAATATTTAATAATACAATATTTAATGCTTTTTAATAATAATAATAATAATACTTATTATAATGATATAATAATAATACTTAATATAATGATATTTATTAATTGAATAATATTATAATTATTTTATTATTGAAAAATACAATAGACAGCAAAAACAGATTAAGTGAATAATTTGTGCAAATGCTTCACATTTCTTTGTCTTTAAGCCCTCACTGGCTAAACAGATGTTTTTTTTCATGTATTATTCAAAGTGCAGTTTTTGTTTCGTGATAACCAGGTCTGGTTCTGTCAGACGGACCTTGTCCTCCAGCTGTTTGACTCTCCGGCGCAGCAGTCCGTTCTCCTTCTCCGTGTCTCTGAGTCTCTTCTTGATGTCCTCGTACGCCGTGACCAGAGCGAAGTGAGACGCCACCGACTCGTCCCCGGCGCACACGGACACGGGGCTCTCGGGCGGCCCGTACGCCGTCTCATGCTTCAGGATACAGATGTCATCATCCACCGCTGGAGACTCCATACCAGAGCTGAGAACAGCACAGCAAACTCCATCACAACACACAACTGATACAGACGGAAGATTTTCTTTTTTTCATGAATTTTGTAAAATATTCAAGGAAATACTGAGTCAAGTAAAACTGATGTGTAGGTCATATGTCATGTCATTAATTTGTATTATATATTTTATTATTCTTGATTTTATGTTTTTATGTTCTGATCTGTGAGATACATTTTATGCATGAAAGTTGCTGTGATAAGTATTATATAATATACAATACAATACAATAATATAACAATAATACATCATTATGATTATTATTATTATTATAATTGTCCACCAATTTAGAAAGTTGTGGCTGATCAGCAGAATGTATTAATAATTATCTGTATTATTATTCTGATTATTTAGAGCCAGAAAGTTCAAAATATTTAATGCACAACCAAATTCTTTATTATTATTATTATTATTATTATTATTATTATTATTATACTGGCCACTGTGCACAAATATAGACAGCTGTGGCTGATATGGATAGACCATATTAATAATTATTCGTATTATTATTATTTTGCATGTTTAAAAATTTAAACAATCAATTTCTATAATATCATAATACAATACAATACAATAAAATTACAATATTAAAAATAATAACAATAAATGTTATTATTATTATTATTTTTTTTTTTTTTTATTGTCAATTTGAAGGTTGTGGCTGATAAACGACTTTTATTTTAAATTATTTGTATTATTATTTTGTTTACTTATAATGCACAACAAAATCCTTCATTATTATTATTATTATTATTATTATTAATATTAATAGTCGATCAATTTAGAAAGTTTTGACTTATCAAAAGAATTTATTAATAATTATCTGTATTATTATTTTGCATGTTTAAAAATCGATAATTTAAGCAACCAGTTACAATTATTTCTACAATATTATAATACCATACAATAAAACTACGATATCACAAAAAATAACAATAAATGTTATTATTATTATTATTATTATTATCCAATTTAGAACGTTGTGGCTGATCAACAAAATTTATTATTAAGTATTTGTATTATTATTCTGATTATTTAGAGCCAGAAAGTTCAAAACATTTAATGCACAACAAAATTCTTAATTATTATTATTATTATTATTAATAGTCGATCAATTTAGAAAGTTTTGACTTATCAAAAGAATTTATTAATAATTATTTGTATTATTATTTTGCATGTTTAAAAATCGATCATTTAAGCAATCAGTCACAATTATTTCTACAATATTATAATACCATACAATAAAACTACAATATTACAAAAAATAACAATAAATGTTATTATTATTATTATTATTGTCCAATTTAGAACATTGTGGCTGATCAACAAAATTTATTATTAACTATTTGTATTATTATTCTGATTATTTAGAGCCAGAAAGTTCAAAACATTTAATGCACAACAAAATTCTTAATTATTATTATTATTATTATTATTATCATTATACTGGCCACTGTGCAGAAATATAGACAACTGCGGCTGATATGGATAGACCATATTAATAATTATTAATATTATTATTTTGCATGTTTAAAAATCAATCAATTAAACAATCAGTCCCAATTATTTCTGAAGAAAATTAACAACACTAAAAAAATGCTACTGTTATTATTAGCAGTATTAGTATTATTATGAACACATTAGTTTGACACAAAATGTCTGATCTTTGAAATGTAGTCTATAATAACAATATTTCATTTTACGTGCACTTTTATCACATTTTCTAACACAGCAATCTTATAATGTTTAAAATATGAAATATATTCCAGTATAATAAAGCAATACACCATTGTATTGTATAGTATAGCACTGCTTATGCAAAACCAGTGACGACATATACAGATAATAATTATACTGCAATGAATTATAACATTACAACATATAACATGTTGGAACTAACACTCAAATATGAATAAAGTGCTCATCTGACAGGGCTTTTATTATACAGATAATCTTCTGTCTGTATTGATCAGTCAAAAGTGAAAGAGAAAGCAGCTGATGGAGCATGACAACAGGCAAAGGACAAAATGACAATTCGAAATAAAACAGCAGATGAAAATAAACCAACGGAAAATGAAAATAAAACTGATCAAAACAGAAAAACAGATCTAGACATGATCTGAGGAAAAACATCCATGACCAAACTATTACAGCAAGAATAGCGAATGTCATCCTCAGCAGCGTACAGACACACAAACGAGAATCTCGACACGACAAACTACTGATAAACATCAGAACTGCCGTGTGTTTATATTCATATGCAGCTTTATTGTGATGTTTGATATGAAATATGGAGAGAAAGAGACAAACACTCACCGGACAGCAGCAGTCAGTGCGGACAGCAAACACCAACACCACAATAAACCATCATAGAGAGCAAAAACAGCGAGTCTGAGAGATTCAACAACACAAACACTCCACGACACACTGAACAAAATCAAGCAGCAGCAGCACAAACACTCTCCAGGAAGTGATTCGCTCCGCTCACTGGACTTCCGGCGGAAACAGATCTGCATCGCGCTCAAAGCCAGACGCGGTTCCTGCACTGCTGCCTCATCAGTTTAGCCAGAAATCCGAGAAAAATCATTTATTTAATGATAAAGTGGTTAATGATGATGTACGTGGTATTGTGGAGGTTTTCAGTGTGTCGTTGTGCTGCAGTTACAGCAGTTTGTCGTGAGGAGGCGCCACAGACACACTAATAAAAAATCACAGCGCAGTCAAATAATACAAAACAGGAAACACAAACATTTATGAAATAATAAAGAGATTCGTTAAAGGATGAAATAGTGGAAGTTTCCTGTAAGGAAGCAGGGCTTATCATGGTAACTGCTGCAATCCTGTGGTTTTGAGATGATGATTATGAAAGACAGGCTTTATTACATCAGACTGCGTACAAACAACGATCATTTCTAGTTGTAAAAATAAGCTGTAAAAAAAATAATAATTTGTTTAAAATAATAACAACAATAATAATAATTTTTAATTTAACAGTAATAATCATTTCTGTTCAATATTTGTAATATTAATTGTAAGTGTTGGGGTGACGCATTAAAAGTAACGCGAGTTAAGTAACTAGTAAAGTAACGCATTACTTTTTCCAAATAAGTAACGCCAGTTACCCCCCCCCCCCCCCCGCCATTATTTGTATTATTATTTTGTTTGCTTATAATGCACAACATTATTATTATTATTATTATTATTAATAGTCGATCAATTTAGAAAGTTTTGACTTATCAACAGAATTTATTAATAATTATTTGTATTATTATTTTGCATGTTTAAAAATCAGTCACAATTATTTCTACAATATTATAATACCATACAATAAAACTACGATATTACAAAAAATAACAATAAATGTTATTATTATTATTATTATTATTATTATTGTTGTTGTTGTTGTTGTCCAATTTAGAACGTTGTGGCTGATCAACGAAATTTATTATTATTAATTATTTGTATTATTCTTCTGATTATTTAGAGCCAGAAAGTTCAAAACATTTAATGCACAACAAAATTCTTAATTATTATTAGCAGTAGTAGTATACTGGCCACTGTGCACCAGTATAGACAACTGCGGCTGGTATTGATAGACCATATTACTAATTATTGGTATTATTATTTTGCATGTTTAAAAATCAATCAATTAAACAATCAGTCACAAAATCATTTTTAATTTAACAGTAATAATAATTTCTGTTCAATATTTGTATATTATTAATATAATATTAATTGTAAGTGTTGAGGGTAACGTATTAAAAGTAACGCGAGTAAGAAACTAGTAAAAGTGACCCCCTCCATTATCTGATTGAAAGCTCTCCTGTGTTGACAGAAATCGGGAGTAAGATGTTACTTTAGTTTTAAATTCAGTATTCCTCAGAATTAATAAAAACAGTGAAATGTATCTCAGAATATAACGCAAACCTGCAATAATTATATATGTTAAATAATACAAATATCCTTTATGTATCCCATTCAAGATAAAATAAAATTTTTCTTTCTTTTCTTTTTTTTTTACTTTCGTCTTCTGCGTTTTACTGTGCAGACGTGAATTTACTTTTCCTTCAGCCCCAGGCTTTTGATGTAAAAGTGCTTTTACATTTGTCAAAAATAGAACTTTTTATATTAAAAACAAACAAGCAAGCCCTGATCAGATTTAAAAAGTAACACAAAAGTAACATAATGCATTACGTTCCATAAAAGTAACTAAGTAGGATAATTAGTTACTTTTTAAGGGGGTAACACAATATTGTATTTCATTACATTTAAAAGTAACTTTCCACAACACTGCTGATTGTTATATTTCTAGTCTTCTATAATTGTACTGCTAGTGACTAGAAGGTCATGTTTAACCACAAGGTGGCGTTGCGCACAAAACAAACCGCCAGTAAAGCAACAGTTCACTAAAAATGAAACTGTGCTCACCCTCAGGCCATCCAAGATTAGGATGAGTTTGTTTCTTCATTAGATTTGTAGAAATGTGTCATTGCATCACTGTCTCACCAATGGATCCTCTGCAGTGAATGGGTGCCGTCAGAATGAGAGTCCAAACAGCCGATAAAAAACATCACAATAATTCACATAAGCACATCTTGAGAAGACAAAAGCTGAAATGAATCCATCAATCCATAATAACGCTTCCCCCAGTGAAGAAGTTGTCTGGTTGAATCAGGAGAGAAATCCGCACAGATCAATCACTGTTATTGTGTATTGTTTTTATCAGCTGTTTGGACTCTCATTCTGACGGCACCCATTCACATCCATTGGCGAGCAAGTGATGGAATGACGCATTTCTACAAATCTGATGACACAATAATCCACATAAGCACGTCTTGAGAAGACAAAAGCTGAAACAAATCCATCATCAGGACATTTGGAACTAAAATACATTGAGTCCATAATCCATAATAACACTTCCTCCAGTGAAAAAGTGGTCTTGTCTGAATCAGGAGAGAAATCCGCACAGATCAAGCACCGTTTACAAGTCTTTTGTCTTCTCAAGATGTGAACTGATGGACTGGAGTGGTGTGGATTACTTGTGGATTATTGTGATGTTTTTATCAGCTGTTTGGACTCTCATTATGACGGCACCCATTCACATCCATTGGTGAGCAAGTGATGGAATGACACATTTCTACAAATCTGATGAACATTTGAGTGTGGAGTGAATGGGTGCCGTCAAAATGAAAGTCCAAACAGCTGATAAAAACATCACAATAATCCAAAAGTAATCCACACCACTCCAGTCCAGCAGTTAACTTCTTGAGAAGACAAAAGCTGAAACAAATCCATCAAGGCACATTTATACAAATCTGTTGCAGAAACAAACTCATCCTAATCTTGGATGGCCCAAATAGTTCACTTTCAGGTGAATTATTCCTTTAACGGCAGTTTCAGTGGTTTCCCAACAGACATTCTTCACAGGCTCAGAGTTTTATAAAACATAAGAGATTTATTCTGACATAGATTTTGTGTTTTACGTAATGCTGTAATGTACTTTATGAAACAAACTCAAACTCTGAGTTCATGCGCGGCCAGTGTGTTTGTTAGGATCCTGCAGAAGATCAGTTTCGTTTTCCCCTGAAACTGTTTTTTTTTTCTTTGAATGGTTTGTGAGTGACTGATATGGGGTTTTCATTGGCTGATGCTTAGAATGCAGGATAGCTGATGATCGATTACATGTAATACAAACTAAACGACAGCAAATCTGCTAAAATTAAATGAACACTTATTTTATACCATATAAATTACCCTAGTGCACATGGTTATTGGCTGATGCCAAAAAGTTCCAAATGTTAGAGGTTGATAGGTATGGTTGATATCTTTTAATATTAAAGACAGTAAATCTGCAGTTAAATGTATATTTATTTTACAAAATATTTACAAAAAATTTTAGGAAAAAAAATAATTTGAACTTCATTAAAAAATAGCAATTAAATTTATATTTATTTAAAAAAAAACATTTACTAAAATGATTAGAAATAAAAAAAATGATTTGAACGTTAAAATAGTTCTGTGAAATAAACAGCTACTTTCGACAGGAAGTCGAAATTCTGTAATCCTATTTAAGTGTTTTTCACAAATAAAGATGTTAAAATCATGAATAGAAAGAAAAGTAAACTCTGTACTCAGTAATCTGGTAAATCTGTGTTTACTGAGAATCATATAATCCACTAAAGACCAGGTAATGCAAATTTCACACACAGCTTATAGCAAATATGACATGAATATAACATAACAGAAAACTGCATAGCACAGCCACAGCTAACAAGAATAAAAATATGAAAATGTTTTAAAACTAATTTTCCCATTATGTTATGAAAATGTATTTCTAAATGTTCAAAGTATCCAGTTTTTTAAATGTTTTAACAACATTTTTTTCCTTGATAATCTAAACGTTCTCACAACGTTACAATTTTGCAAATGTTACTTTTTAAACAAATAGTGACATTAAAAAATGTTAGAGTAACATCCAACTAAATGTTTCAGAAAGTTTCAGTTATTTGAAAAAAAAAAATTCTATAATTGTTACTAGAATAACATTTGTTCATATCTTTGAGAGAACCTTGAACAATTTGAGTATTAAAAATGATTTTTTTTTTTCATTATAATCAATTCAAGGCACGGTTCACTCAAAAATGATCATTCTGCCATCTTTTACTCCCCTCAAGTTGTTCCCAACCTTTATGAGTTTCTTTCTTCTATTTAACATAAAAGAAGATATTTTGAAGAATGTTCATAATTAAACAGTTGCTGAAAACCACTGACTTCAAGAGTGTGGAAAAAAAATACCATGGAAGTATTTTATAGTTTCTCTTTCTTTGAAAACTGATATTTACGTGAATGCATTTGGCAAACGCTCATATCTACTGCAGTCTATACATTTGATCAATTCATGCATTCACTGGGAGTCACCGATGAACTTGGTGTTGCAAGCAACTATTTGTTCACTATTATTTGCTACTGGATCTTACTGCTGCGTTTGATACTGTTGACCACAACATTCTCTTGAACAGACTTGAAAATTATGTTGGCATTAGTGGTAGTGCATTGGCATGGTTCAAATCATACTTATCTGACCGCCATCAATTCGTGGCAGTAAATGAAGAGGTATCATATCGATCACAAGTGCAGTATGGAGTACCGCAAGGCTCAGTACTAGGGCCATTACTCTTTACGCTTTACATGTTACCCTTGGGAGACATCATCAGGAAATATGGTGTTAGCTTTCACTGTTATGCTGATGATAATCAGCTCTGTATTTCTTCACGGCCCGGTGAAACATACCAACTTGATAAACTAACGGATTGTGTAGTTGAGTTAAAAAATTGGATGACAAGTAATTTCTTACTGCTAAATTCTGAAAAAACAGAGGTGTTAATTATTGGACCTGAAACCTCAGCGTGTAATAACCTACAACACTGTCTAATACTGGATGGCTGCTCTGTCAATTCTTCGTCATCAGTTAGGAACCTAGGTGTGCTATTTGATGGTAATCTTTCCTTCGAAAACCACATCTCTAGTATTTGCAAAACTGCATTTTTCCATCTCAAAAATATATCTAAATTACGACCTATGCTATCAATGTCAAATGCTGAAACATTAATTCATGCGTTTATGACCTCACGGTTAGATTATTGTAATGCTTTATTGGGTGGTTGTTCTGCTCGCTTAATAAACAAACTCCAGCTGGTCCAAAATGCAGCAGCTAGAGTTCTTACTAGAACCAAAAAGTATGATCATATTAGCCCGGTTCTGTCTACACTGCACTGGCTCCCTATTAAACATCGTATAGATTTTAAAATCTTGCTAATTACTTACAAAGCCCTTAATGGTTTAGCTCCTCAGTACCTGAGTGAGCTCCTATCACATTATAGTCCCTCACGTCCGCTGCGTTCTCAAAACTCTGGCAATTTGATAATACCCAGAATATCAAAATCAACCGCGGGCGGGAGATCATTTTCTTATCTAGCGCCCAAACTCTGGAACAATCTACCCTACAATGTTCGGGACGCAGACACACTCTGTCAGTTTAAATCTAGATTAAAGACCCATCTCTTTAACCTTGCTTACACATAACACATCAACATATTCTTATAATTCAAATCCGTTAAAGGATTGTTAGGCTGCACTAATTAGGTCAACCGGAACCGGGAACACTTCCCATAACACCCGATGTACTCAGTGCATCGTCAGAAGAATGGCATCTACGCTAATATTAGTCTGTTTCTCTCTTATTCCGAGGTCACCTTAACCACCAGATCCAGTCCGTATCCAGATCAGATGGTCACTGCAGTCCCCCGGATCCAGTCCAAACCCAGCCCAGATGGTGGATCAGCACCTAGTGACGACCTCTACAGCCCTGAATGTCATCGGAGTCCACATCAACTAGATGAGCCCCAGAGACGGATCCACAGTGAAGACCTCGTCACCTAGACGGCTGTCGGCACAAGACCACGGGACCTTTGGCCAGAGGAGAACTGGCCCCCCGACTGAGCCTGGTTTCTCCCAAGGTTTTTTTCTCCATTTGTCACCGATGGAGTTTTGGTTCCTTGCCGCTGTCGCCTCTGGCTTGCTTAGTTGGGGACACTTTCTCTTAGTACGATATTGTATTTTATTTTATTGTATTTGATTAACTACCTTTACCTGAAAATTGAGTGTTTACTGTTGCCCTTTGCAATGTTGATGCACTATTTCCTATTTAATACTGTACAGCCGCCTTGTCACAATTCTGTATTGTTAAAGGCGGTATATAAATAAAGGTGATTTGATTTGATTTGATTTGTTCACGGATCAGCTGGCAGCTTCTGCATGATTTACACTAAGAGTCTTATTTAAAAGATGACTTAACCAGAAAATACAAAACTGAAAGAGTTTAATGAAAATGTGCTTTATTAGAAATCCCAAACCCAGTAGTTTACAAAGGCAGTGCCAGCACTGCATAATAAACACACAATTAAAAATAATTCACCTTGTGCTCACAAATATTAAATAGAGTAAAAAAACTACAGTAGTCGTAATAAAAATCACAATCACACAGCAAAACATTTTTCCTTTTCAAATCCTTTTTCAAGGCAGCAAGACACAAATCAGTGTAGTAAACCATTCGTCATCTAAGTGCATTTTAAGTAAAGGTGCTAAACGTTTAACTCCATCACAAAGTGCCTCAGGAGTGTCAGTAGTACCCATCTAGTGTGTTGTGTCGCCTACATAGGCGGCGTGTTCAGCCACAGGCCTTGAGCAATGCGTTCAGGTCCTGTCAGGCCTCTGGAACGCTTACAGTTACTGGAAATAGGAACTGAAGCTCAGAATCATGCCTCAGCTTGTTGTCTTTAAACAGACTGTACATCAGTGTTCCTTCATTTAGCAGAAAAGCTCAAGCCGCTCGCAAATGAGGAACAGAACAGGTTCTGGTAGAGTTAACAGACGAGACGGTTTCGCAGCCGGAGCCAACGAACGCGTCGTCCTTATCAGCGGCGCGCTGCCGGGAAACAGCAGGAACCGGTTTGCGCTCAGACGAAGGTCCACACCTCCAGATCCTGAACGGTGAAGTCTTGATGGAGGCTGAGCGGACGGTTGCAGAAGGTGTCGCATGAGTAACTGGAGCCGCGATACAGGTCAGCATCCAGCCACAAGCCAAACGGACCCCTGAACACACAAACGACACACACGGGTCATTAAGTCATTCTTTGAAAAAATTCAGATTTACATCCACGCATTTGGCAGACGCTTTTATGCACTGCATTCAAACTATGTTTAATCATCTCATGCATTCACTGGGAAATTCTACATAATTCATATTAAAATAAGTTTATATCTCAAGTTTTTTTTTTTTTTTTTTTTTCAGAATTGCAAGATATAAACTCCTGAAATTTCAAGTTTATCTCCAGTTTTCTGGTTCTAGCACTCAATAAAAAATAAAAAGGGAAATTGCAACTGTTTATCACACAATTCTGAATTTTTCCTCACAGTTATATCTCATAATTCTGTACAAAAAACTTTTTTTTTGTCTCCACCATGGAATACAAAATAGAAAAGTAATTGCAGCAATTCAAACTTTTTATATTTCACAATTCTGAAAAGAAAATATTGCAATTGAGAGATATAAACAAAATGTCTATTTTTTACTATAAATATTTTTTCATAGATATGAGCCTGAATGCACTTTTTTGAGCTCTGTAGTAAATATCATCATATAGTTTTGTTTTCCAAAAAAGCAGAAGCTGAGAAATGATGTAATGTTGTTAAAATAGTGAGAAAATGAAAGGTGACAGAATGATTCGTTACTCAATAGGCTTTTATCACAGTTCTACATTCAGAAAGCAGAAGCGAAAAATAGTAGCGTAAAACAACTTCCTCTTTAATGAATTGCGGTTCACTAACGTTCAAAAAGAGGAGGTACTTATGATAAAAAAAAAAAACAAAATAAGAATGCTTTTGTTCATCAAGGATGCATTAAATTGATCAAAAATATTAGAAAAGATTTTTAATAATCAGAAATGTTTTTATGAGCAGCAAATCAGCATATCTGAATGATTTCTGAAGGATCATGTGACCCTGAAGACTGGAGTAATGATGCTGAAAATTCAGCTTTGATCACAGAAATAAATTACATTTTAACAGATATTCTCATAGAAAACAGCTGTTTTAAATTATAAAAATATTTCAGAATTTTACTGTATTTTTGATCAATTAAATGCAGCCTTGATGAGCAAAAGAGACAGAAGAGTAATAACGCTACTACTTGTAGGCGGATGTGATGCTGCACAGACTGTGATAGAGCTCTGTTATTGCTTTGGTGTAATGATGAAGGACTCACCCTCCTCCTCCCATCTGCAGAGAGTCCAGGAATCCTCTCACAAAGTAGGAGTTTGCTCCACTCCAACGAAAGATCTGTGAATTGAACCAAACACAAGTCAGAACCAGAACCGTACAAGCATTGATTCAGACGATCAGTAATTCATCACTGAACAGCAGCTACCTCAAGCTCCGGACTGAAGCGGTAGAGGAAGGTCTCTCCCGTCCCGTAGCAGTAGCTGCTGACTTTGAACGGATCGGAGGAAAACGCTCCAAAAACCTGCGGATTCGGAACAACAGAATGTCAGTTTGATATGATATGAATTGGCTTTGTTTTCTTGCACAACACAACAGCATTTTTAGTTGTTCAGTCTGTTTGTTTTTGATTGGAAAAAATGGAAAAGCATTCAGTGAGAGAGAACGGATCTATCAACCAGTGATATTTTAGTATCATTGAGATTTTGTTATAGTTTTTATTCATTTTTTAATGAATTACTTAAATATATGTATTCTGTTTTCACTGTAATGAAATTAAAATTTGAAAATGCAAAAATTTCATTCAATTTTAGTTTAAATCATTGAGATTTTTTTTTATTGTTTTATTAATATTTTTAATTAATTACTTAAAAAATATTCTGTTTTCATTTTAATGAAATTAAAATTTGAAAATGTAAAAATTTCATTCAATTTTAGTTTATATCATTGAGATTTTTATTATTGTTTTTATTAATATTTTAAATTAATTACTTAAAATATATTCTTTCATTTTAACGAAATTAAAATTTGAAAATATAAAACTTTCATTAAATTTTAGTTTAAATCATTGAGATTTTATTATCGCTTTTGTTCATATTTTATTCATATATATATACATCTATATGTAATTTTATTTTAGGTTTTGGTAATTTAGTTGTGTGTGTTTTTTTTAATATGTCTATACAATAGGTTTTATTCATTTTATTTCAGTTTTAGTTTTGATTATTTTACCACATGAAGTACTGTTAAGCAAAAATAAGAAAATTAAATAATTTTTAATATTTTTATCATTATAATTTTTATAATGTTTATATTATAATTCATTTCAGTTAATATTTCTTTTATTTCAAGTAATGCAATTTTTAAAATGGCTTTAGTTTTATTTTAGTATATTAACCCTGCATGCAATGCCAAAATCATAGGTTTGATTCCCAGCAAATGCATGAACTAATCAAATGTTTAACAACATCATCTGCCAAATGCACGAATGCAACGATTAAATATAAGATATATTTTATTTAGAATATATGAAATACTGTAAATGCATGCAAACTTGGCTTTTCTAAAAAAATAATAATAATATTATTATAAGTGGCAAGTGGCAAAAATATATGCAAACTTGCAAACTTTTCTCAAAATACTACTACTAGGTGAAGTTTGACGCTGCATATTAGAGAAATAATGCATGTGCACCTGTCATCTAATAAACCTGCCATTGCATTTTACAGATACTCCACTGTAAGTGCATTGGATGAATGCATGCATGTAAATGCATCTCTTGACTGTACCTGGTTGTCCATGTCTTTGATGACCATCAGGACGGGTCTGTCCAACTCTCCCATCTGTCGGTATAGTGTTTTCAGGCTAGTGCCGTGCTGTGCGGTGCTGTACACCAGTTTCCAAGGATAACCCTGCGTCCGCGGCGGGATGTGATTCATCAGCTGCGAACGCACATCACATACACATCAATCCATCAGTTGCATTGGACACGTTCAGCTAACGCAACACGCAGTGCATTCACTCCAACGAATCGTTTCATAAAAGCGCACTCACCTGTTCAAGATGATGCTCGTTGAGAATCTGACTGGGGTCTAATAAAACGGGCAGCAGCTCCTCAGATTCAGAGTCTGCAGAGCTACAGACGCTGGGACAGCGCTTCTTCTGCTGTGTCACAGTGACGATCTGAAGGCAAACACATGACAAACAGTTAATCCATGTGAAAATGCATGCATCCTCCTTCTCTATTCCCAATCAATCCCTCATGGATCGAGTTTCGTTTCTGTGTGGTAAAACTCACAAACCTCCACAAACGGTTCCTCGGATTTATTAGCAAAGTATAAGATCTTAATGCTCTGCTGCAGTGGCCTCATGATGACTGATTTTCTCAGAGATCTGCTGTAGTTTCTCCTGTGCTGAACTTTATGAATGTGTTTGGCAGCATGTGTGAGCTCTGTTTATATGCCGCTCTCCTCCTCATCGGTTTGTGTGTCTCCACCCACATCTCACATTTCAACAGCGCTTTCGTTTTTAAAGAAAGAGCATCAGAAGAGGAAGAGCGGCCAAATATGGTCTGACAGAAGAGCGTGTCACCGCTCGCAGGAGAATTAAGGAGAGGTTTTCTTCCTCCGCCCACATGAAATACATTCATTAATGAGATCTTTTGCAGAGTATAATGGATTTGCTACACATTTTGTGTTGGTTTTTCATTGGAAAAAAAATGACTAGATCGTTTTTTTTTTTTTTTTACATTGCCTTCATTTTAATTTTAGTTTAAATTTTAGTAAAATAATTTTTGCCTTTTTTATTTTAGTTTTTTTTTATTTATTTTCATTTTAATTTTAGTAAAGTAATTTGTCGTCATTTTTATTTATTTATTTACTATTATTATTATTTTTAAATGTCTATATAGTTTAAAAATAATCATTTCAATTTTAGTTATAAAATTGGTTCAGGTCATACTTAGAAGGGAGAGGTTATTATGTGAGTATAGGAGAGCATCAGTCTAAGTGGACGTCCATGACATGTGGAGTCCCTCAAGGCTCAATTCTAGCGCCGCTCTTGTTTAGCCTGTATATGCTCCCACTAAGTCAAATAATGAGAAAGAACCAAATTGCCTATCACAGCTATGCTGATGATACCCAGATTTACCTATCCTTATCACCAAATGACTACAGCCCCACTGATTCCCTCTGCCAATGCATTGATGAAATTAACAGTTGGATGTGCCAGAACTTCCTTCAGTTAAACAAGGAGAAAACTGAAGTCATTGGATTTGGAAGCAAAGAGGAAGTTCTTAAGGTGAATGCATACCTTGACTCGAGGGGTCAAACAACTAAAAACCAAGTCAGGAATCTCGGTGTGATTCTGGAGTCAGACCTTAGTTTCAGTAGTCATGTCAAAGCAGTAACTAAATCAGCATACTATCATCTCAAAAACATTGGATGTTTTGTTTCCAGTCAAGACTTGGAGAAACTTGTTCATGCCTTTATCACAAGCAGGGTGGAATATTGTAACGTCTCCTTCCCAAGAAAACCGTTAGACAGCTGCAGCTCATCCAGAACACTGATGCCAGGATTCTGACTAGAACCAGAAAATCTGAGCATATCACACCAGTCCTCAGGTCCCTACACTGGCTTCCAGTTACATTTAGAATTGATTTTAAAGTACTTTTACTCATTTATAAATCACTCAATGGCCTAGGACCTAAATACATTGCAGATATGCTCACTGAATATAAACCTAACAGACCACTCAGATCATTAGGATCGAGTCAGTTAGAAATACCAAGGGTTCACACAAAACAAGGGGAATCTGCTTTTAGCCATTATGCTGCCTGCAGTTGGAATCAGCTTCCAGAAGAGATCAAATGTGCTAAAACATCAGCTACATTTAAATCTAGACTCAAAACTCATCTGTTTAGCTGTGCATTTACTGAATGAGCACTGTGCTTCGTCCGAACTGATTGCATTATGTATAATCATTTTCTGTTTTTAACTGTCTTAAATTTATTTTAAATCAATTTTTAAATCATTTGTAAATCATTATATCAATCAGTTTTTACATTTTACATTTTTTGTTTTATTGTTGTGATTATTGTTTTTATGATTATTCTACTTCCTTTTATGTAAAGCTCTTTGAATTACCTCTGTGTATGAAATGTGCTGTATAAATAAACTTGCATTGCCTTATAAAAAAAAGGAAAAATGTTGCATTTAGCATTTTGTGTTGCTTTGTCTGTTTGTTTGGTTTTTGATTAGAAAAAAATGAATGGAAAAACACTCAAACATTGGAGGACGACTCTAACATCCAGTGTAGTGTCATTGAGATACTATTATGGGTTTTATTAATATTTTGAATTAGTTTTTATTTTTATATTTTCTGTTTTCATTTTCATTTTAGCTAAAATTTTGTTAAAATAAGTTTTTATTACTTTTTTAAATCATTTTGAATGTCCATATAGTTAAAAAAAAAAAAAATCAGTTTTAGTTATAAAATATATATATATAGTTTTTATTTTATATTTTTTGTTTTTATTTTCATTTTAGTTAAATTTTGGTAAAATAATTTTTGCCTTTCTTATTATTTTTTTTTTTAAATCATTTTAAATGTCCATATAGTTAAAAAAAAAAAAAACAGTTTTAGTTATAAAAAAAAGCAAAAATGTTGCAACTAGCTGAAAAAAAAAAAAATAAAAAAATAAAATAAAATACTACTACTACTAATAATAATAATAATAAAAATAATAATAATTATATATATATATAGTTTTTTTACTATTTCGAAGTTTGGTTTTTATTTTTATATTTTTTGTTTTCATTTTGTTAACATTTTGGTAAAATATTTTTTGCCTTTTTTTTCATTATTTTTTAAATCATTTTAATTGTCCATATAGTTTAAAAAAAAAAAAATCAGTTTTAGTTATAAAAAAGGAAAAATGTTGCAACTCAACTAGTTGAAAAAAATAAAATAAAATAAAATAAAATAAAATACTACTTCTACTACTACTACTAACAATAATAATAAAAATAATAATAATTATATATATATATATATATATATATATATATATATATATATATATAGTTTTTTTAATATTTCAAAGTTTGGATTTTATTTTTATATTTTTTGTTTTCATTTTGTTAACATTTTGGTAAAATATTTTTTGCCTTTTTTTCATTATTTTTTAAATCATTTTAAATGTCTATATAGTTTTTAAAAAAAATATTTCAGTTTTAATTATAAAAAAGGAAAAATGCTGCATTTGCAACCAGCTAAAAAAAAAAGCAACATTCATGCTTTCCCAGCACATCTGGAAATGATATTAAATTCCGTTTCACATGTATCCGAAGGAAAGGAAACAATCCACAATTACTACACGCTGCGTCACAAACAGTAACTGAGGCCTTCACTGGAACTCAGCAAGAGAGAAAATGGAAGAGAGGCACAAACATCTACATAATGCACATCCGAGACTTCTTTATAGTGCGAATGAATGGAAAAACACTCAAACATTAGAGGACGTCTCTAAAATCCAATGAAATTGTAGTATTATTAAGATACTATTATGATTTTTATTAATATTTTGAATTAGTTTTTATTTGTATATTTTCAAGGTTCATTTTAATTTCAGTTTACATCATTTTTAATAGTTTTTAAATCATTTTTAAATATGTCTATATCGTTTTTAGGAATTTCTATTTCAGTTTGTGCATTTGCAACTAGCTGAAGAAAATTAGCTAATTATTGCAGGAGAGTTTTTTTATTCATATTTTGAATTGGTTTTTATTTTTATATTTCTAATTTTCATTTTAATTGCAGTTAAAATTTTGGTTAAATAATATTTGTCATTTTTACTAGTTTTTAAATCATTTTAAATGTCTATATAGTTTTTTTAAACATTTTATTTCGGTTATTTAATTTAAAAATTAAAAATATTGCATTTGCAACTAGCTAAAGAAAATAGTTGTTGTTTTTTTTTTTAATATATATCTTTTGCAGTTTGATGCAAAAGCATGTCGCCGCTCACATTTAGAAGAGGTTTTTCACCTCCACCTCCTATTTTTTGTTTTATTTTAATTTTAGTTAAAATTTTAGTATTTTTTTTTTTTTAATAAATGTAAAAATATAGTTTTAATTTTTTATATTTCAGTTTAAGTTACAAAAATGAAACGTTGCATTTGCAACTAGTTGAAGAAAATAGTTTTTTTTTTATTGCAGTCTGATGCAAAAGCATGTCTCCGCTCGCATTTAGGAGAGGTTTTCTTCCTCCACCCATGGGAAAGTACATTCATTAATTCATCTTTTTAATGTCTCAATCTGCGATGATTTGTATTTCCATTAATGCATTAGAGGAGAAACCTACAAAAGCTGGGCCATTCTACAATTTAGGGTACATTTCATGTCTGCCAATGCTTTTTCTAATAACTGTCTTCAGATATATCACATTTTAGTCATTAAAGGAATGAATGCTTGAAATTGCCTTTGTCCGTTAAGTTTCAGTTTCACCCGTCTGCTTCTAAAAGTTTAAAACAAACAATAAAAAAATGTAAAAGTCAAAATTATTTTTTACAATTCAAATACCTTAGAAAAATAGTCTGAGCCTAAAATTTCAAATCATCTTGATACTGAAGTGACCTCAAACCCAATGCATTTCACTATATAGAACTACATTTTAGTCTTGTATGTGGTTGTTTTATCATGTGTTGTGTTGGTTTTATTATTGCTTTGAATGCAAAAAGAAAAAGGGAATCCACACGCCAATCAAACACAAAGTTCAAGGTCCTTCGAACGATTAAAAGCACTAAAGATAGTCCAGAAATGCACGGAAACGTTTGTTTGTTTTTGTGTTTGTGTGCACAGTCACATTTGTTAGTGAACTTTAAATCCATGTGAATCTTCAAACTTTTGTTTTTCTTTCATTATTTTAATTTATGCATCCAATTACATTTTCTTTTTTTATAAAGTGGCAGATTTTTGGTTCACATTTTTTGCAGCAAAAAGAAAATACCCTCAAACTCATGCTTCTGCATTGTGAATATTGACCGGTGACTTACCTCCCATTTTTTGGAGGCAGAATTGCTGATCAGAGAGTCGATCACATTGAGCGCGTGCGGATGGACCGCCACAAAATCCCGTTTGCTGCCGTGTTTGCTGTAGATGGTCTCTGGCGACCACTGGACAAAGAACGTGTACAGATGATCCACTCTAAAGGAAATCAGAGTTTTGGTCGGATCAGATAGAAATCATACAACCGTTCACATAAGTGGCACGTGTTTGCCTGGCTGTTCGCAAACTGACCCGAATGGACTGAAATTTGGTCTCAAAATCCCTCGTGTGAAAGTGCCATCGGTTTACAAGACTCTAATGCATTTTCTCAAGAAACAAAAGGCCTCACTCGACGTTTACGGTGCATGCTTTAACAGTCAGCGCCAGACCTCTGTTACGCAATTCATTCGCATTGTTGCCGGTGCACTGACGTGCCAGCACATCTGGAAATGATATTGAATTCACTATGGCATGCCCGTAAAGGAAAGTGAAAACTATTCGCAGTTACTAGTCGGCGCGTCACAGACAGTAACCCGAGGCCTTCACTGGAACTCAGCGAGACAGACAATCTAAAAGAGGCAAACACATTTACATAATGCAGAGCTGAGACTTTTTTATAGGGCAAACGGAAGGATTTTAAAAGAAGGAACTACAGAAGGTGTGGGTTGTGGGGTTATGCAACATTAAGAATTATTTAAGAAATGTAAATGTGTAGTATAAATGAGTTTAATAACACCAAAACAACTCATTTATTAAGTATCATGAATTATACATCAATTAAAAACACATTTCAATCAGATTTCTGGAAGTACCTCATATGTGAGCTACAGATTCGTATAAAACACAAAATGCTACACATGCAACAGTTGCACTACATGCATTTTATTTCATTTTAATTACACGTTGCTTAAATTATTCAAAATTTAAACTTAACAATAAAGGTTTCAAAGGGAATTTGTGTGAGAAACACCTTTCTTAAAATTCATTTATTTATTTTTTTTTATTAGTTTTTATTTCATTTATATTCTCAGTCATTTTGTTGTATTTTGCCACTGTTCATTATTTTTTTATATTTTATTTTATTTCAGTTAATGTTTATTTTTTTTATTCAAATACATTTTTTATGGTCTTAGTTTTAGATAAATATAATGCTCCTGTCTCAAATCCATTTTTCAACCGTTTTTATTTTATTTATATTTTTAGTCATTTTGTTGTATTTCATCACTATACATTTTTTTCATTTAGTTTTTACATTTTATTTCAGTTAATGTTTATTTTTTTATTCAAATACATTTTTTATGGTCTTAGTTTTAGATAAATATAATGCTCCTGTCTCAAATCCATTTTTCAACCGTTTTTATTTTATTTATATTTTTAGTCATTTCATTGTATTTCATCACTATACATTTTTTTCATTTAGTTTTTTATATTTTATTTTAGTTAATGTTGATTTTATTTCAAGTAACACAGTCTTTTATGGTTTTAGTTTTAGTTAAATATAATTCCCCTGTTTCAAATGCATTCATATTTTAAATCATTTTCTTAATTTCATTAAATATTAATTTATTTTTTTTTAGTTTTTATTTTATTTATATATTTCATCATTTTGTTGTATTTTGTCACTACTTTTTTTTCAATTTACTTTTGTATATTGTATTTTATTTTAGTTATTGTTTTTTTATTATTATTTTTATTTCAAGTAACACAATTTTTTATGGTTTTAGTTAAATATAATACCTGTCTCAAATGCATTTTTCATCTGTTTTTTATACTGTTTTCATTTTATTGATATTTTTAGTCATTTTGTTGTAATTTGTCACTATAATTTTTTTTTCATTTAGTTTTTAATTTTTTATTTCAGTTAATGTTTATTTTATTTCAAGCAACACAGTTTTTTATGGTTTTAGTTTTAGTTAAATATAATAACCCTGTCTCAAATGCATTTATATTTTAATTCATTTTGTTAATTTCATTAGATATTAATTTTATTTGTATTTTTTTCTTACTGATTTTATTTTATTTATATTTTTCGTAATTTTGTTGTATTTTGTCACTATAATTTTTTTTCATTAAGTCTTTTATATTTTATTCTTACTTCATTTAATGTTTTTTTTTTTTATTTTTTTTAAGTAACACAATTTGTTATGGTTTTAGTTTTAGTTAAATATAATACCCCTGTCTCATATGCATTCATATTTTAATTCACTTTATTAATTTCATTAAATATTCATTTTATTTTCATTGTTTCATGTTTTTATTTCATTTATATTTTTGTTAATTTTGTTGTATTCTGTCACTATTAATTTTTTTTTCATTTAGTTTTTTATATTTTATTTTATTTCATTTAATGTTTATTTTATTTCAAGTAACACAATTTTTTACGGTTTTAGTTTTAGTTAAATAAAATACCCCCGTCTCAAATGCATTTTTCAAATTCTGACAAAATTTTGAATTAAAAAAAAAAAAAAAAGAAGGAAAATAGAAGCATTTTCACTCAGATTTTTGCAAATAACAAAATTAAATGAACACAGAACTTAATTTCTTAATTTCTGCAAAGAACCTTTCAGTGATCAGTTCTCAAAAAAGTCATTTTTCTTAGTATGTAGAACATTTCAATAATTTGTAGAATCATTAGTGCAAAGATTTGAATGGATCTGCATGGAATCATCGGTGCTGAATCAACAAGCTTTATTTGTAAGAGTGATTTCTGATTGCAGTTTTGATTCGGATTCAGCTGAACGTAAAGTCCTCGACGGTGAGTTACTTACTCTCCCACGCTGTACGCGACACCCATGTCGATCAGAGGAGCTCAGGCGAGGCGATGATGAAGACGGATGTTCAGAAACTGTAAAACCACAATCTGACTCTCCAGTGTTTTATACCTGCATCTGAGCTGAGATAAGCTGCTTTCGCACAAAACCCTCCCACAAGGTCCTTCCAGGCCAGTCCTCTCTGGCGTTTCACAACTGGGTTAGAAGAGCAGGTGAAACATTAACCAGAGCGGCGTTCCTGTGCCGCCTCACGTCTGGAGATCTGATGCCAAAGAGATAAAGTCCTATCTAAAGTAACACCACGAGAAGGAAATATCAGACGCTTCAGAGCACATCGTGTTTCACATCAACAATAAAAACCCGATTAAACTTACAGTTGACTTACGGCCAAACACGAGCCGCTCGTCCTCAGCATGTGCAAAAACACACCATTCCCTGATTTAACCTGCAAACAGATGGAAAGTTTCAGGATTTTGAACATTATAAAACAGTGAAGAGTCAAATATAGAATGTAATCAAGCAGAAAACTATCAGATGTTTTTTTTTATATGTGATTAATCAGATTCACTGTAAGTAAATGAGTGACTATTTGTACAAACGCTTTCCATTGAAGCTCAAAATGCGAGACACGCTCCTCAAATCACATATACTGTTAGCTTTTTATATTTTGATTCATTTATTAATTGTATTAAATATTATATATATATATATATATATATATATATATACACACACACACACACATTTACACACATTTTTTTATATTATCAATATATTTATAAATATATTACATTTTAATATCACATTTTATGTTTTTATGTTTTTATTTTAGTGATTTTGTTGTTGTTTTTTTGTATTTATTTATTTGTTTATTCATCTATATCTTATATTGTTTTATTCATTTTTATTTATTATTTTTATTTTATATTATTATTGCCTTGGCATCTAGATAAAACATTTGTTATATATAATTTCAGTATAAAATAACTTTTTATATTATTTCAGTATTATTTAAATTTTTTCCGTTATTTCAGTATCACTGATTTACTACTATAGTTTATATTTTAATTTTATTAATTTAATTAAATAATAAATTTATATTTTCAGCTTTTATTATCATTTTAGCTATATTCTTAGTCATTTTGCTGTATTTTTGGTCTTATTTATTTATTTATTTAATTAAATGTCTTTATATTTTTTTTATTAATTTTAATTTCTTTGTTTCACTTAATTCATTTAATTTGACTTATTTTAGTACTTCAAGTTAAACTAAACAAAAATGAGAGATGTTGCCTTGGCATCTAGATAAAATAATTTTTTATATTATTTCAGTATTATTTCATTTTTTTGTGTTAGTTATTATTTATTTATTTGTTTATTTATCTATATCTTATATGTTTTTTATTAATTTAATTTAATTTTTTAGAACAAGTATTTGGATAATTCATACAAAAAACAAAATGCAGTATTATTCCATTTTAATTCTACTTCATGAATTCCTCAAATTACTTTCTTAAAAATAAAGGTTTCAAAGGGTGTTTTACAATGAACCATTTCTCGTTCTGATTTTTCTGCTTCCACTGAAGCTCAAGATCCTAGAAATGTCAAATACTGAGTCATTCTCAAACCAGTGTTATTTCAGTATCACTGATTTACTATTCATATTCATATTTTCATTCATTTCATCAATTTTACCCTTTAACTGTCACTCCCATTTTTAAACACAGACATAAAAATGCACAATCCAGACTTAAATTATTATAATTCATGAATGAAAACATTTTGTAATATGATTTTGATGTACATTTTCTGTGGTAATGCAATGTCTGATTTTAAAATGCCTTTCAAAGGATGAATTTTGAGATTTTAAGTTTTGAACTTGATATATAATTTCTTATGATATTTAAAGTGTGAAAGGGAAAAAGGCAACGAAGAAAGTCTTTTGTGACAAAGGTCAGAACTCATGTTATGATGTAGATCTTTTAAGTTGCACTCTTGACATATATGAATCTATTACGTTTCCTACATAATTTGTAACACAAAAATATGGTAAAATATCTATTTGGGAGTCTTAGACCTTTCCAACAATGTATAGTTTGTCATGATTAGATTAGGATTTATTTGTAAAATGGTGAAGTAAACCCACAGAGTGGACGGTGACAGTTAATTAAATAATAATTTTATTATAATTTTAGCTATATTCTTAGTCATTTTGTTGTATTTTTGTCTAATTTATTTTTTAAAAAATCGTTAAAGTTTGTATTCATTTTTATTTCTTTGTTTTAATTTCATTTAATTTGACTTATTTTAGTACTTCAAGTTAAACTAAACAAAAATTGAGTGATGTTGCCTTGGCATCTAGATAAAATAAATTTTATATGTATATTTTTTTGTCATTTCAGTATTTCTTATTTTGAATCATTTATTAATTTGATTAAATATTAACATTTTCTGTTTTTATTTTAGTGATTTTATTTTGTTGTTTGTTTATCTATATCTTTTTTTTTTAATAAATGCTTTACACATTTGTATTAGCTTTAGGTAATTAGATAAAATAAGACATTTCCATATTTTACTTCATTTCAGTTCATGTTTATTTTATTTCAAGTAACACAAATATTTTAGTTCTAGTTAACCACAATAACCCAGGCTAATATTCACATTAATTTTTCAACTTGTGTCAAAATTTGTAATTAAAACCCTGCAAAAGAGAAGCCTTTTCACTGTCCGTCTCAGATTTTTGGAACTAAAGAAACGTGATGAATCGAGAATCAGCGATCAGCGCTTCCGTAGCGGTAAAACAGCCGCGTTTACGAGAACAGAAACAAATGTAAACAGGAACGGCAGGATGTGGCTCGCCATTACATGATGATGGTGATGATGATGAGGATGCCTTTGGGATTTACAAGCAATAGAAAGTTATCAGAAATGACGTAAGCAAAGAATGGATGCAAACCCTTATGGGACTTGAAGGAAAACCACACAGTCTGTCACTCTCTCAAACCCTGCTAATATGTGCTCTTTAAGGGTGAAGGAGGTGCGATTTTTCTTTCAGTGACACTCCTGTCTTACTGTTTTTATAAAGAACACAAGTGGGGAATTTCTGCAAACCTACACAGAAACCGACAGACATATCAGTCGCGAAACAACACAAACACACACAGACTGACAATCACAGACACACTGAGATCAGCAAAATCATTTGTGATTAGTGTGAATGTGGGATTAGTCAGTATCGCTGATATTAGATAATATAAGGGCCTTATCATTAACTCAGCAATTAAGATGCGAACGAATCATCCCACAGTTATTAAACCACTGAGGTCTGCACTATATATTATTATGTGTAGATCATACTGTGGTCAAAAGGGTCGTGACCTGTGGTCGTGAACTCCAGATCTGAATCAGTGTTGATGTAGAGTGTGAGTGTGTGTTTGCTACTGTGTTTTCAGGTTTATACTGAACAATACTACTGGAAATCAACCTAGAAGTCCCGAAGGCATCTACATTAAGCATATAAAAGACGTATTAAAAATATATGTGACCCTGGAGCACAAAACCAGTCTTAAGTAGCACAGGTATATTTGTAGCAATAGCCAAAAATACATTATATGGGTCAAAATTATATATATATATATATATATAAATACTTTTTATGGCAAAAAATCATTAGGATATTAAATAAAGATCATGTTCCATGAAGACATTTTGTAAATGTCCTACAGTAAATATATCAAAACTTAATTTTTAACTTAATTGATTAGTGATATGCATTGCTAAGAATTCAGTTGGACAATTTTAAAGGTGATTTTCTCAATATTTTGATTTTCACCTTTCAAATAGTTGTATCTCTGGCAAATATTGTCCTATCCTAACAAACCATACATCATATATAATAATAATAATAAATCTCAATAAAAAAAAAGACCATTATGTCTGGTTTTGTGGTCCAGGGTCACATATTATAAAATGATTTTTTAATTCATTTATTTAAATGTATTTTTTATTTTACTTTTTACGCATGTACATATGTATACTTATTTATTTATTTATGCATGCATGTTTTTATTAATTAGTTATTTATTTATTTTTATGTATTTATTTATTTTTATTCATTCATTCATTCATTTCTTTATGTTGTCTGTCGGTTATTTATTTATTACTTTTTTAAATCAGGAGAAAATGCTGACCAAAATAGTTTGTTTTGTATAGAAGCAACAATAATGCCTATAAAATATGTGACCCTGGACCACAAAACCAGTCATGAGGGTCAATTTTTTTAAATTATATACATTTATACATCTGAAAGCTGAATAAATAAGCTTTACATTGATGTATGGTTTGTTTGAAAACAACTATTTGAAAATCTGGAATCTGAGGGTGCAAAAAAATCAAAATAAATCACCTTTAAAGTTGTCCAAATGAAGTTCTTAGCAATGCATATTACTAATCAAAAATTAAGTTTTGATATATTTATGGTAGGAAATTTACTAAATATCTTTATGGAACATGATCTTTACTGAATATCCTAATGATTTTTGGAAAAGAAAAATCGATCATTTTGACCCATACAATGTATTGTTGTCTGTTTCTACAAATATATCTGTGATACTTAAGACTGGTTCTGTGCTCCAGGGCCACACATTATAAAATTGTTTATTTATTTATTCAAATAAATTTTTTATTTTACTTTTTATGCATCTACGTATGTATATTTAGCAGCTATGTATGTATATTTATTTATTTATTTATTTATTATTTATGCAAGTTTTTATTAATTATTTATTTATTTGTATGTATTTATTTATTTTTATTCATTGATTCACTCCTTCCTTTATGTTGTCGTGGGTCATTTTATTTATTTATTTCTTTCTTTCTTAATCAGGAGAAATAGCGACAAAAATAGTTTGTTTTGAAGCAACAACAATGCCTATAAAATACGTGACCCCAGACCAAAAAAACTGTCATAAAGGTAAATTTTTTGAATTTTTTTGTAGTGTATACAACATCTGAAAGCTGAATAATAATAATACTTACATTGATGTATAGTTTGTTAGAATAGGACAATATTTGTCTGAGATACAACTATTTAAAAATCTGGAATCTGAGGGTGCAAAAAAATCTAAATATTGAGAAAATCACCTTTAAAGTTGTCCAAATGAAGTTCTTAGCAATGCATTTTATTAATCAAAAATTAAGTTTTGATATATTTATGGTAGAAAATGTTCAAAATATCTTCATGGAACATGATCTTCATTTAATATCTTAAGGATTTTTGCCATAAAAGAAAAATTTATAATTTTGACCCATACAATGTATTTTTGGCTATTGCTACAAACATACCCGTGATACTTATGACTGGTCTAGTGCTCCATTTTCACACATTATACATTTATTTGTTTATTTATTTATTTAAATTTATTTTTTATTTTACGTTTTATGCATTAGCATCTATATTTATTTATTTATTTATTTATGCACGTTTTTATTAATTATTTATTTATTTTTATGTATTTATGTATTTTTCTGAATTGATTCATTCCTTCCTTTATGTTGTCTATGCGCTATTTTATTTATTTTATTTTATTTTATTTTTTTTAATCAGGAGAAATGCCGACCAAAATAGAAGCAACAATAATATCTATAAAATATGTGACCCTGGACCACAAAACCAGTCATAAGGGTCAATTTTTTTTTTTTTAATTGAGATTTATACATTATGAAAGGCTGAATAAATAAGCTTTCCATTAATGTTTGGTTTGTTATGATAGGACAATATTTGGCTGAGATACAACTATTTGAAAATCCAGAATCTGAGGGTGCAAAATATTGAGAAATCACCTTTAAAGTTGTCCAAATGAAGTTCTTAGCAATGCATATCACTAATCAAAAATTAAGCTTTGATATATTTGTGGTAGGAAGTGTTCAAAATATCTTCATGGAACATGATCTTTACTTAATATCCTAATGATTTTTGTCATAAAAAAAAAGAAAAAGCGATCATTTTGACCCATACAGTGTATTTTTGGCTATTGCTACAAATATAACCACGCAACTTACTGGCTTTGTGCTCCAGGGTCACGTATGTTTCAAACAAAACGAGAGGCCACATTACTCCTAACATCAGTGCATAAACACATTCTTGCCCAGGTCACAATTTTCCAGCCTTATTTTATTCTTCCTGTCACTGCTATATTTACATTTCAGAGACAAACAGGGTCAAGTGGACATTCCAATACTTATGATATATGAGTCATGTACACCAATGATTATCTAAAGCACTAATTCATTTCCGCTGTGATTGTCACGCCATCATAATAAGATGTAATTAGCTCAGATGAAATTTGAGAGAAATTCCGCTAAAGTTCATCTATGTTCAACATATGCTGTCGTTGATTGTCGGTTTCAGCGTGTCGTCTGATGTCGTCGGATGACGTCTGATGACGTGATGAACCTCCACTTCAGACCCACAGCAAAGAAAACCCCAAAAAAAGCAATCCAATTTATGTAATATTCTTACATTCTGTTGCAACACATATTTTTTGTTCACTTTAACCTCATAGACTTCAAACTCCAATGCCTTTGCTCTTTCTTTGCTTCTTTTTCTGCATCACAAAGCCTCATAATTCCTCACAACACAAAGAAACAACAAGGATAATGAAGTTGTTGTTTGGATCTCAAAGAATTACTGGTTTATTCCAGAAACAAAAGGCTTGAATGATGAGAGAATAAGTGTTGGCAGACCAAACCTACTTTGCACTCTGTGGTTTGGAAATGAGAAACTCGGTGGTGGTTTGTGAAACAAGTTTCAGTAGAACTGCGTACGGCTTCCTGTGGAACCAGCAGAAAAGTACGGCCAACACTAAACATCAGTAACCCACCATCAGAAAACAAACCCAGTGGGGCAGATTGGTTTTTGTTTTGTTTTTTAATGTATGCATGCATTTATTTATTTGCTTTTGCAATATGAAAAATTATTTGGACATAACAGTTTAACCGCTCAAGGAATAGTTCATCCAAAAATGGACATTTGCTGAAAATTCGCTCACGCTCAGAACATCCAAGATTAGGATGAGTTTGTTTCTTCATCAGATTTGCAGAAATGTGTCGTTCCATCACTGTCTCACCAATGGATGTGAATGGGTGCCGTCAGAATGAGAGTCCAAACAGCTGATAAAAACATCACAATAATCCACAAGTAATCCACACCACTCCAGTCCATCAGTTCACATCTTGAGAAGACAAAAGCTGAAACAAATCCATCATTAAGACATTTTTTTAATAAAGTAAGATTCAATAATCCATAATAACGCTTCCTCTAGTGAAAAAGTCCATCTCCTGTTGTCTCTCACATCAAAATCCAGCCATATATTTGTTTAGAGCTGTTTTGGCTTGTAAACAGTGCTTGATCTGTGCAGATTTCTCTCCTGATTCAGACCACTTTTTCAATGGAGGAAGCGTTATTATGGATTATTGAGTTTTATTTTAGTTAAAAAGGTCTTTATGGATTTGTTTTAGCTTTTGTCTTCTCAAGATGTTCACTGATTTAGATCGGGACTTCAAATCGCGTATCACAAATTATTTGATTTGAATCATTCAAATCACGAAATGATTCACGAACCCGTTCCGATCTGAATCAAATGATTTGCAATCAGCGATCTGATTGGAGCACTTCTAAACAGTGAATCATTTGGTTTAACTGATTCAGAGTTTCAAAAAGCTCCCTTTCACCCATCACGACATGCTTTTTAACATCTTTCTCTCTCTCTTTCTTTCTCTCCTGATTCAGACCAGACCAATTTTTCAACGGAGGAATCGTTATCGTTAAAACTTAAAAACCTCTTAATGAATTTTTTGTTTTAGCTTTTGTCATTTTCTCAAGATGTGAACTGATGGACTGGAGTGGTGTGGATTATTGTGATGTTTTTATCAGCTGTTTGGACTTTTAATCTGACGGCACCCATTCACATCCATTGGTGAGACAGTGATGGAGAAATAAACTCATCTACGTGAGCACACTTGCAGCTCACGCTCATTTATAGATATATTAATGATTTCTTTCTTATTTTACATCTTCAGTTATCTACATCTTTAAATGGCTAAATTCTGAACCCTCCTGCAGCGATTGTGCTGAGGATGAATTTCAGCTGCTGTAAGCATTGTTCATTTGTCCGTAGTAAGCACCTGGTTAAACTAGATTGCAGCCGGTTAGTCAATAAGATGCAGAATTTTACGCTGAACTGCTGTCTTGAGCACGATTGTGCCTTGTTCTCATTTTTGACAGTAAAGCACTGATGCAATCTCATTTTAATGTCTTTCAGTGACGCAACGCATTGAGTAAAATGGTGTAAACCTCTCATTCAAGGCTATAATTGCTGGGACCAATGTGAGCTGCGTGTTTAATAAGTAATGATGTTGAAATTGGTCAACCTGTCTGACCTACTTCATAACAGCATACAGAATAACCGCGGTGAAATAGATCATTTGTTTCTTTCTGCGGTTAGAAGTTTCCCAGTTGATTTCGCTTTCACGTCAACGTGAGCCTACAGTCATTTCCCCTGCAGCGCGGATGGGAGGAAGCCCTTGTAACCACCACAGAGACAGATGCTGGTACACCTTAAACGGCTGCCTTTATCTGATAACAAAACTATAGACATAATAACAAAGGTGTTTGGGTGGAGAGCTGTTACACTTACTGAACATATCAGTTCTGTCAGCCGTTTTTGGGTCCGTATGGAGGATCACAGGCCTGACAGCAGAGAAAATACATAAATACAATGTTAAATGCAAAAAATAAAATGCAATTTATCACATAATTGTGCATAGATTGAATAACAGGATGATCCAAGGCTGCATTTATTTGATCAACATCAGCAAAAACATGAAATATTTTAATGATTTAAAATATCTGTTTTCAATGTGAATATTGGATAAAATGTCATTTATTTCCATGATCAAAGCTGAATTTTCAGCATAATTCCTCCAGTCTTCAGTGTCACATGACCCTTCAGAAATCATTCTAATATTCTGATTTGCTGCTCAAGAAATATTTCTGATTATTAGCAATGTTGGAAACAGTTGCACTGCCCAATATTTCTGTGGAAATTGTGATATATTTTATTGTTCAGGATTTACAGATGAATAGACGGCTCAAACTTTTGCCCAGTAGTGTAGGTTCATAACAGTACATGTTTTACGTTGCATGCGTGCATGTTTGTTCTTTGTCTATATTGGATGTGTGTATCAGAAACGTGAGTGTATGACTTATTGAATCAATGCCAATCACTCAGTCTAGGTGCTGGATCACAGTTTCAGAGTTAATGTTTAGCCAGCCGGATTGTGCTGCTCATGCGGTGCGTGTAGAGCGTTTATCACGTACCATTTAAAGTGTGGCATAAACAAGCTGCTGTCTGAAGCAACTTCACTTCAATCATTTATCATTGATTCACTTAATCACTTATTCATTTCACTCCAGACAATGTAGAGTATTACATAAGCTCGACCTACAAATCACACATCAGCTGTAAATCCGAGTTCATGCTTTGGAAAAAGCCTGTCAGTCTTTCCAAATATGTGGGAAGTAATGCATAGGTACTTTCTACATTTGAAAAAGTGGGCAAGAGACACCTACACTGTTTCCAGCAGGGTTCAACACTGCTGTACTACAGCGACCTGATTTGGTTTCCTGTCTCAAGCAAACGGCTAACATTCAGTATAATGAACTTTTACCTTATGCGTTTGCGTGAGTTGCATATTCTCATTCTGATTCTGTGCAACATCTACAAAGCAATCTGCTGCTTTTCTGTAGAATTAGGCTATTTAAAACTGTTTGAGCAGGTTGTTTTTTCCCCATGGGTTAAAGGTTTGACATATTGCATAAATTCTATTTGACTGAAATGATTGTAACAGTGGCTGTTAGGTAAGTAGCAGAGAGGACCTAAATGCAGTTCAAAAGTTGAAACAACAAAAGTATATCCAGGCAGGATACAGAAGTGTGGGCAATGAACTAGATAAACCAAGAACATAAGGAACAGGAAACAAAACAAACACGCACACACGATACATCCATGACGGACAGCACTAACCATGGAGCAGGTGGAGCTGGAAACCACCACAGCAGAGCTGGTGGAGCTGAACATCCCCATGGTGGAACAGATGGAGTAGAAGGCCACCATGGTAGAGCGAGCAGAGCTGGAGATCACAAGTGTGGCTCAGGCTGAGCAGTTGACCACTGAGGCAGAAGAGATGGGACAGAAGACCACCATGGCAGATCAGGCCAAACAGAAGACCACCGATGCGGAGCTTGAGCAGCAAACCACCAGTGCGGAACAAGAGGAACTGTAACACAGAGCACAGAGAGAACAGAGACGACCTTTGTGGCCATATAACAGGCAGGGAGTTCTAGCATGACCTCCATGGGCATTACAAGACAGACAGTTCAAGAAGATATGGAGAGGATGCCTCGGGAGCAGCTGTAGCATGGGGGGAGCGCAACCGAAAGTGGAACAAATTCTGGGACCGCTGGACATATGACGACTGCATTAGGAGGAGCTGGGAATACTGGACTTGAGGGTGCTGAGAGCACTGGCTGCTCGCACTGACATCAGTGGTGGGTCTGCCTCACTGGAAATCTGCTTCCCATGCCCAGAAGGACTGACTCAAGACTCTGGAGTGGCGGCCATGACGAGACAGGAGTCTGAAGTGGCAATGATGACGGGTCAAGACTTGGGAGTGGTGCCCAAGATGGGACAAGACTCTGGAGATCATGACAGGCCGAGACTTTTGAGTGATGACCAAGATGGGTCAAGACTATGGAGCGGTGGCCAAGATGGGTAGAGACTCTAGAGTCGCGTTCATGACGGACTGAGACTCTGGAGTGGTGGCTGTGATGGATGGAGACTCTAGAGTGGCGTTCAAGACGGGCCAAGACACTAGAGCGGCGCCCATGATGGGTTGAGACTCTAGAGTCGCATTCATGAAGGACTAAGATTCTGGGGCCGGTTGCACCAGCTAGACGTAAAAAAGCTGGGTGTAAGCCCTACGCTGGGCTTTGCAATGTCCAACTTTATGATAAATATTTACACCTGTTGCAGCAGCTAAAACTACGACCAGGCGCAACTACTCCCGGCGTAGACGATGTGCGTCCACACAAACACATTCTCCCGCAGTGACAGCTGAGACGACACCCACACTGCAATGACTACAACTACTAATATAAAACTGAATTGCTCAAGACATCATAACAAGTGAAGCCACCGCGAAATAATTTAATTAATTAAATATTTCCTAACATGTCCGTGTTTTTGTATCTGAGGTCTCCCAGCACATTCCCATGACATATTTCTTCAGACAAACACTAAAAATAAAGGAGACAGGTTAATTAAAATATAATGAATGTGACACAATGCTTATCTCTAGAGTTATTTTGTTTCTAGCTATCGAGTTTATGTACAATGAATGTCTTTCCTGAGGTAAATATGAATTTACATGACAATTGTGCATTTTAGCCTGCTGACGTCTTTCTGTGGCTGAAAACCCACATTTATAAATTGTAGAGTTTGTGATAGAATTGACAGAATTTGAAAGCTGGTACTTTATTTCTGATTAAAAAGTAAGCAAAGAATTGAATGACAAGAACGCTGCAAATGATGAGAGGAATTAAAGATGTTAGGTATTCCAAACAAGATGTCAAATAGAAATATTAAGGGAAACCTTTAAGACAGTTATATACCGTTATCAGAATGGTAAAGTAGATTCGTCTCTCGTTGTCTCTGAGAGAATTTGTGCCGTTAATGCAGTGTTAGCCGTAGTTTCTTTTTTACTTTCACTTTTACAATTCTTGCGCAAAGTTTGTGCGTTGCTTGGCCCCTCCCTCATAATAATTGTTTATAGGCCACATTATCCTGCCCGAAAACACTAGAAACGCTACAGTTGGCGTCTGCAATAATTATATCCGAGCAAATCGTGACTTTTCACTTTACGCCTACCTTTGACTAGGCATAAAATTTAGTCTCAGACGCACAACTTAAAGCGCATTTTACATCCAGCCTAGTCTTACAACCGGGCGTTTGCCCAGCTGGTGCACCCGGCCCCTGGAGTGGTGGCCGTGACGGATGGAGATTCTGGAGTGGTGGCCAAGATGGGTCGAGACTCTAGAGTGTCGTTCATGAAGGGCCTAAACTCTGGAGTGGCGGCTGTGACAGAATGAGACTCTGGACTGGCGATGACGACAGGTCAATACTCTGGAGTGGCGGCCAGGGTACTCCCAACTGCATTGTCTACCCACTGATCTGGGTGTGTTCACGGTGTGTGATTGTTCCCTGCTCACTGCTGTGTGTGTACGCTTGGATGGGTGAAATGCAGAGCACAAATTCTAAGCATGGGTCATCATACTTGGCCACAAGTCACCTCCTTTCCTTTCCTTCCTTAAAGACTCTGGAGCCACAAGTCACCTCCTTTCCTTTCCTTCCTTAAAGACTCTGGAGCCACAAGTCACCTCCTTTCCTTTCCTTCCTTAAAGACTCTGGAGTGGTGGTCATAATGGGTCAAGACTCTGGTATAGCAGCCATGATGGGATCCTGCCTACCTTTAGGTATTTAGGACTACATTTTAGATAAGAAAGTGGCATATTTTAAGTTTTGTTTCAATTGGTCATTGGGCTGGATTTGATTGTCCATTAGTATGGTTATGTTAGCAGATCTGGCAACCCTGATCTCCATTGGTCCCTACTGAAGTCCTGGTTAAAACTGGATCAGTTAAAGTTCAACAGACCGTCGCTATAAAGAACGGATTCGCTGATGCAGCACTGAAATGACAAATGTAATGCTGCAATGGGTTTCCACACTTTCACACCAGTCAATGTCCAGGATTTTACATGCAGTTCTGATTATCTGACTTTTATAAAATCTTTTTACAAAGATTGCACAGACACTGTAAAAACAGTTTGTTGAACTTGAAGATTACTGGAGCATGTTTTACAAGAAAAAAACATTTCAGTCTTTTTACTTCAAAAATTTATATTAATTCAATGCTACTTGCTATTTCTTTGCAATTCATTGTGAAATTTTCTAGCAATTTCTTCACCCATTTATTTTTAGTACAAAAAGCAATAGTTCTAGTTCACAGCTGAGCATAACGAGAAAAAGGTATATTCACTACAAAAATGATATTACTTCCATTAACTATTAAAGGCCGTTTACACAGAACACGTTTTCTTTCTTTCCCATTTTCCCATTTTTCTTTTCCATAGTTTTTCCATCCAAACAGGCTAGATGGAAGTGTTTAACCGTTGCACGGCAGAACAAAAGAGATGAAACTGAGGTTCAAAGTAGAGGAAGAAAAAGCTGATGTGAAAAAGGATGTGAAATCTAATAAGAAAGCATATATGTCATGCAAGTTGCATGAAATTAACTTGATATTAACTTGATGTCTATGAGGCAGGAAACCATCTGCTGAACACCTGAATTTTAACCATTATTGGTCACACCAGTGCTCTTCCAGTCACAGAATTAACCATTTGTGAACTCCTGCGGTTTTAACAGGTTAGCTCTACCTGTGCTGAATGAACGCAGCTTCCTCTCTCATGCTGAAACAGGAACAGGCTAAATGTATATAAAAGACAATATGTGGAACATGAATAATTATCTTTACTGTCACTTCTGAACAATTTAATGCATCCTTGTTGAATAAAAGTGTTTTTTGATTTTTTTTTTAAATGAAGCTAAAATGATCAACATTAATAACCAGAAATGTTTCTCAAGCAGCAAATCAGCATATTCGAATAATTTCTGAAGGATCATGTGACACTAAAGACTGGAGTAATGATGCTGAAAATTCAGCTTCGATCACAGCAATCAATTACATTTTAACAGATATTCACAAATAAAAATAAACCGTTAAAATTGTACAAATATTTCACAATTTTTACTGTATTTTTGATCAAAAATAAGGTGAGCCTTGAAAAGATTTGCAGCCTTGAAGAGATTTTTTTTCAAAAACATTTAGTGTGTGTATGAAATTAAAATAGAATATAATGACAAATTAATAGAAATATTTTTTGCTGATACACCACATTGCATAAAAGGGCATAAAGTAATAAAAGCTGGATGATGATTATCCCACATTCTGCACTTCAAGCTTAAAGTCACGTTTCTCAAGAGCCCCATCTTGTGGTGTTTCTCTGGAACAACAACACATTTCGCGTAAGTTCTTAAAGAACCTTGACGTTAAAAGCTTTGCTTCATGGAGTTAATCTCTTTCTTGACTAATTCAACTTTTTGAGGTCAGAATTCCAGAACTAACCTTACTTACTCTAGTTTAATCTCCAAGGAATTCAGAAAACCTCATCTCATATGTAACACATGCAGGATTTACTGTTTTCTGGTGATGCATGCGTTCTGCACATGCTTGTGAATGTGTAAGTGATTATTTGTGTATATTCTGTGTGCACATCTAACATGCTGGATGCACAAGTTAAAAGGAGCGGAAATATTTCACAAGCTGTGAATTAACTGCACGCTGAACCTGTCAACACAATTGAAGAACAGTTCACTGTTGATGCTCTAATTAGGCCCCCTGTGATTAAAGTACAAATGGCTTTAATCGTTCTGATACAGTGAATCAGAACCACATCAAAGTTTGCTTGCATTTTGAAACCAAATCTTCATCATCATCTATATTATACACTAGTGTACCCTTAAAACCACATGAAAAGGTCAAGCTCATTATGTTCATCATAAAGGCTTTCTATGACTGATTAGAGTTGAGGATTTCAACTTGCCAGGATTATCAAGAAAATCTTCAATCTACTGCAACAGCCTAGCAAATACTTATATTAGCAATTGTCTAGAATTCTGAAAGCCTTAAATGCATTGATGCATTTGAGCAACCGCATTAAATGCACTGGCAACCTTATTTAGCAGCACCCTAGCAACCACTTCGACACCTTAGCAACCATGTACTGTAGCACAAAGAGGAACTGATTCAAACACAAGGCTACTACTATGGAAAACTGTAACTCACAATTCTGAGACAAAAGTCAGAATTATGAGATATAAATATAGACAATCAAACCTTTATAGCTCGCAATTTTGACTTTTTTCTTGTAGTTGAGTTTATATCTTTTATATCTTTTTTGTAATTTCAACTTTTTTTCTCACAATTCTGAGTTTGTCTTGCAATTTCAACTTTTTCTTGCAGTTCTGAGTTTATGTCTCACCATTTTGATTTTTTCTTGTAGTTCTGAGTTCAGTTTCACAATTTTGATTTTTTTTTTTTTCTTGTAGTTCTGAATTTATATTTCGCAATTCTGACTTTTCTTTCTTGTAGTTCTGAGTTGAATTTCACATTTAGATTTTTTTCTTGTAGTTCTGAGTTTGTATCTCACAATTCTGACTTTTTTCTTGTAGTTCTGAGTTTATATCTAGTAATTCCGACTTTTTTCTCACAATTCTGAGTTTATATTTCGCTATTCCGATTTTTTTCTTGTAGTTCTGAGTTTATATCTCACAATTTTTATTTTTTTCTTGTAGTTCTGATTTTATATTTAGTAATTCTGACTTTTTTCCTCACAATTCTGAGTTTATATTTCGCAATTCTGACTTTTTTCTTGTAGTTCTGAGTTTATATCTAGTAATTCTGTCTCTTTGCTTGTAGTTCTATACTTTATATACTTTTTTCTGTAGTTCTGCATTTATATCTTACAATTCTAACTTTTTTCACACAATTCTGATTTTATATCTCACATATTCTGACTTTTTTCATGTAGTTTTGAGTTTATACTGTATCTCACATTTCTTACTTTTTTCCTTGCAATTCTAATAATTCTAATAATTATATCACACAATTATGACCTTTTTTTTACACAATACTAAGTTTAATACTTGCAATTTATATTTTTTTTTCAGAATTTTTTCAGTTAATTTGATCAGAATTCACAATTCTGACTTTTTCTTCACAATTCTGAGTTTAAATCTTGCAATTTAGATTTTTTCTTGCAATTCTGAGTTTTTATCTCGCAATTAAATTATTCTCAGAATTGTGAGAAAAACAGCTATAATTATTGCATGAGCTTCAAACTTCAAATCTCTTTTCAAAACATATTGTATAAATCATATTTAAACCACACAAGGCCTAACATCAACAAATCATCCAGTTAAACTCAACTTTGTCAAGCCAGCGTTCAAAGACTGTCTAGCTGATGTTTGTTCTATCATCAGCGGTTTGTCCGCAAGTCTTTGAGCTTTGGAATGCTGTTGATCTGCTCCCATATTGAACTCAGCATGAGTTTTGCTCAGCCTTGCTTTGGGGATTGTGCTTGCCAGCGAGAAAATTCATTTTGGCAGCTATAAGCTGTTTTTTTCCATGCTAAGGAGGCTTCAGTGACCTTATCTCCACGGGAGGTACCAATGATGGAAAATATTTAACACGCCTCACCCGCGATGGGACGGCATTGAGCTGTTTGGAAGCTCCTCGCACCAAAGCAAAGCATCTCAAAATGGTAGGACAATTAATTTCTCTTAAGCACCCTTAATCTGAGAATAAGAATATGTCAGTCTTCAGCTCATGACTCTGTTTGCTTCACAGATGAACTGCATAAGTTTAGTCTGTCTTCTTCTGTGCACGGGAGTGTCTTCCTTCAGATTTGAGGAGTTGACACAATACGTGAACAGCCATGAGGAGGAATTTATTGAGGTATTTATTTGTTGGGATGTTATGATATCTGTTTGCACTAATTGAGTTAATCTGAATTAGTGATCTTGTGTTCAAACTCTGAGCTCAGAATGACAACATCTATCTGCTCTAGTGACGTCTTTATGACTCTTTATTGATGCATTTATCTCTGCAGAAATGCAACACAATCAGCTGCTGATTGTATAAGACCTAGTTGTTTATTTGAGCTCAGATAAGACGCCTCAAAATTGCACAGACTTCTTTTCTTTGATTTTGTGTCGTCAGCACAGGCTGTTGATGAAGAAAGGGTCCTGTACATGCAGGCAAAAGTATATTTTAATGTGGCCATGATTCATTTTGTCCACTCATTTTTAAAATCTGTTCCCTCATTTTTGGTGAATCTTGGCAATGATATACTATTCCTTCCCTAATTTTAGAAAATTCCCTCGTTTTAGTAAACTGTTCTCTCATTTTAGTAAATCTTTCCATTGTTTAAGTAAATCGTTCTCTTATTTTCGTAATTTGTTACCTTGTTTTAGTGACTGAGTTTAGTCTCATAATTTTAACTTTTTTCTTGTAGTTCTAAGATCAATCTCACAATTCTGACTTTTTCTTGCAGTACTGAGTTTTTCTCTCATAATTCTGACATTTTTCCTCACAATTCTGAGTTTATATTTTGCAATTCCGACTTTTTTCTTGTAGTTCTGATCTTATATCTTGCAATTCTGACTTTTTTCTCACAATTCTAAGTTTATATTTCGCAATTCCAACTCTTTTCTTGCAGTTCTGAGTTATATTTCACAATTTCAACTTTTTTCCTTGTAGTTCTGAGTTCAATCTCACAATTCTGACTTTTTCTTGTAGTTCTGATCTTATATCTCACAATTCTGACTATTTTTCCTCACAATTCTCAGTTTATATCTTGCAATTCTGACTTTTTTCTTGTAGTTCTGAGTTCAATCTCCCAATTCTGACTTTTCTTGTAGTTCTGAGCTTATATCTTGCAATATTGAATTTTATTCCTCACAATTCTGAGTTCATATTTCACAATTTAAACTATTTTCTTGTAGTTCTGAGTTTAATCTCACAATTCTGACTTTTTCTTGTAGTTTTGAGTTTAATCTCACAATTCTGACTTTTCTTGTAGTTCTGAGTTTATATCTTGCAATATCGAATTTTATTCCCCACAATTCTGAGTTCATATTTCACAATTTAAACTATTTTCTTGTAGTTCTGAGTTCAATCTCACAATTCTGACTTTTTCTTGTAGTTCTGAGCTTATATCTCGCAATTCCGACTATTTCCTCACAATTTATTTTACTAAATCATTCTGTAATTTTAGTAAATCTTTCCATTGTTTAGATAAATCATTCTCTCGTTTTAATCTATCGTTCCCTCATTTTAGTGACTCGTTCCCTCATTTTAACAAATTGTTTCCTAATTTTAGTAAATCGTTCCCTTGTTTTAAGAACTTGTGGCTATGTTGTACTCATTTTTTCCAATTCAGATTCAGTTCAACATTTCGTCTGCCAAATTCAGTTCAGATTGACGCTCATGGCTCAACAGAGCCAGTTGATTCTCAGTTTTGCTGAAGCCTGAGTGTGTTTGGTATCTATATTTTGTCTGTTTCAGACTCTGAGAGAGTGGATCGCTGTGGAGAGCGATTCCAGCGATGTTACGAAGCGATCTGATTTACACAGAATGATGGACATGACGGCAGAGAAACTGCGTCTCATTGGAGGAAGTGTGGAAATGGTGGACGTCGGGATGCAGTCGGTCAGATCATGGCTTACCCTAACTCTTACCAGCTGTAATCTTTGATTAAAACAGCTCTAGTATTAAACTACTGAAAATTATTTAGAGTTAACCGTCGTGTCCATCTCTCGTACAGCTGCCCAATGGAAGCAGCATTGCTCTGCCCAAAGTGGTCACAGCCCAGTTTGGCAGTGATCCCAGTAAACGCACCGTCTGTGTGTACGGACACGTGGACGTCCAGCCTGCCAAGAAAGAGGACGGATGGGCAACAGAACCTTACGAGCTCACGGATATCGATGGTAACCCTGAACCAGTCTTATTGAATTACTGTTATAGTTTTGGATAATTTTTTTATTTAATTTTTTTTTTTTTAAAGATTGTGGACGTAATTATAATATAGGTCAGATGCTGAAGTGATTTGCTGTTTTTGTCACTCTTCTGTAAAATATTCATTCACTTGTTTGCCACACAGAGACAGAAAAAAATCAGAAAAAATATTCTCGAAACCGCTCCTAAATCCTGATCTAAACAAATGATTCACAATATGCGCTCCGAAGTCCCGAACTGAATCATATGATTCGCAAACCGCACCGATCTGAATCAAATGATTCGCGAACCGCACCAAAGTCTCGAACTGAATCAAATGATTTGCGAACTGCACCAAAGTCCCAATTTGAATCAAAAGATTCACAATATGCGCAACGAAGTCCTGATCTGAATCAAATGATTCCCGAACTGCACCGAAGTCCCGATCTGAATCAAATGATTCGCAAACTGCACCGAAGTCCTGATCTGAATCAAATGATTCGCGAACTGCACCGAAGTCCCGATCTGAATCAAATGATTCCCGAACTGCACCGAAGTCCCGAACTGAATCAAATGATTCGTGAACTGCACTGAAGTCCCGATTTGAATCAAATGATTCACGATATTCACACCGAAGTCCCGATGTGAATCAAATGATTCATGAACTGCACCGAAGTCCCGAACTGAATCAAATGATTCGTGAACTGCACTGAAGTCCCGATTTGAATCAAATGATTCACGATATTCGCACCGAAGTCCCGATGTGAATCAAATGATTCACGATATTCGCACCGAAGTCCCGATGTGAATCAAATGATTCATGAACTGCACCGAAGTCCCGATCTGAATCAAATGATTCGTGAACTGCACTGAAGTCCCGATTTGAATCAAATGATTCACGATATTCGCACCGAAGTCCCGATGTGAATCAAATGATTCATGAACTGCACCGAAGTCCCGATCTGAATCAAATGATTCGTGAACTGCACTGAAGTCCCGATTTGAATCAAATGATTCACGATATTCACACCGAAGTCCCGAACTGAATCAAATGATTCGTGAACTGCACTGAAGTCCCGATTTGAATCAAATGATTCACGATATTCGCACCGAAGTCCCGATGTGAATCAAATGATTCATGAACTGCACCGAAGTCCCGATCTGAATCAAATGATTCGTGAACTGCACTGAAGTCCCGATTTGAATCAAATGATTCACGATATTCGCACCGAAGTCCCGATGTGAATCAAATGGTTCACAAACTGCACCAAAGTCCCGATTTAAATTAAATGATTCGCAATAAGAGCTCCTAGGTTTTGATTTAAATCAAATGATTCCCGAATCATCATTTCAGGTCATAACTCAGAGCGCGGATCGCGAATCATTCGAGTTCAAGTTTTTTATTTTTTATTTTATTTCACTTAAAGTTTAATTTAATTTCAAGCAACAAAAATTTTATTTTAGTGCTAAACATTAATGAGAAAATGACACGTTTTGCACTCATGACTAGCTGAAATTACATTTTCAGTAAGTTTATTATTTATTTATTGGTTTGTTTATATTTAATTATATTATTTATTTAGTTTTGCTTGCAATATTTTTTCTTTAATGGACTGTTTTTAGCTTAGACTTTGTCTTTTAATTTTCAAAACTGAAATACTATGTTTTGTGATCATTTTGCCTCACGTCTGTCAGTAATAGCAGATATTTGCCTATAAGAGCCGTTTACCCAGCAGTGAAACACTGTCTGATAGTTTAAATGTGAGTTTCTCACATGTAAGAAAATCAGATGATAATACGATTATTGAACTCCTAGGAAATCTCTATGGAAGAGGAGCATCTGACAATAAAGCGCCAGTGTTGGCCTGGATCCATACGGTGGAGGTCTACAAAGCCCTGAACATTGTAAGACGCGATCAAATCAAAAGAAACAGCAGGTTTCTGCTAACTTTCTGTCCAGAGTTTGAAGTTTAAACGGTGTTTCTTACAGGATCTGCCGGTGAACGTTAAATTCATCATTGAGGGAATGGAGGAGACCGGCTCTAACGGCCTGGACGACATGATCGTGGCTCAGAAGGACTCGTTCTTCTCAGATGTGGATTATATCATCATCTCGGACTGCGTCTGGCTCAGCAAACGACCCGCGCTCACGTACGGGACCAGAGGAAACTGCTACTTCTTTGCCGAGGTCCAGAAATCAAACCATTCACATGTGTTTAGTTTTATGATGGCAAACATTATATTTAATGTATGTGCATGTGGCTTGAGCCTTGTATTACGGTAAAAATTAGGGTGAGATCAATATGGTGTGGATCAGATGGACCCTATTTAGATTCAATACAATTTGCCAAAAAAAAATTTTTTTTAACACATTAGAATAAATAAATAAATAAAATACACGTAATGTATTTTTAAAAAATGCATTTAATTTTAAAAAAATATTTTTGTTTAAAAAAAAATTATATTTTTGCAATTTTTTGTACATTTCTTCGAAATAAAAGCATCTGCCAGATGCATTATTGCTAAATTTTTAATATTACTGAAAACTTTTTTTTTTTTTTTTTACATTTTAACTAGAAGTGTGGAAGAGCATTCATTCTGTGTGATTTCCTGAAGCACAACGCCAAGATCATGGCTTTGATTCAAGGTTATTGTAGTTAACTAAAACTGAAATTTAAACTAAAACATAAAATATAAATTTCATTACTTGAAATAAATATTAACTGAAATAAAATGAAATAAAATAAAATACAAAAAAAACTTTATTGACTTTATTTTAAACTAGTTGAAATTCTTATTTTATTGTAGTTTAACATGATGTACTAAAATAACTAAAAATAAAATAATAATAAAATAAATAAAATTATAAATTAAAAAATTATAAAAACTAGATAGATAAACAGAACTACTAAAATTGACAAAAAATATATAACAAAATTATTAAAAATAATTAAAATAAAATGAAAATATATTTTTAAAAAAATATTCATATTAAAGTGTGATTTTCTGAAGCACAACACCAAGATCATGGGTTCAATTCAAGGTTATTATGGTTAACTAAAACTAAAATTGAAACTAAAATGAAAACCATAAAAATATAAATTTCATTACTTGAAATAAATATTAACTGAAATGAAATAAAATAAAATACAAAAAAAGTTTATCTCAGCATTTCTTATTTTAACATGATGTACTAAAATAACTAAAAATAAAATAATAATAAAATGAATAAAATTATAAATTAAAAAATTATAAAAACTAGATAGATAAACAGAACTACTAAAATTGACAAAAATATACAACAAAATTATTAAAAATAATTAAAATAAAATGAAATTATATTTAAAAAAAATATTAAAATTATTTTGTGTGATTTCCTGAAGCACAACGCCAAGATCATGGGTTCAATTCAAGGTTATTATAGTTAACTAAAACTAAAATTGAAACTAAAATGAAAACCATAAAAATATAAATTTCATTACTTGAAATAAATATTAACTGAAATGAAATAAAATAAAATACAAAAAAAGTTTATCTCAGCATTTCTTATTTTAACATGATGTACTAAAATAACTAAAAATAAAATAATAATAAAATGAATAAAATTATAAATTAAAAAATTATAAAAACTAGATAGATAAACAGAACTACTAAAATTGACAAAAATATACAACAAAATTATTAAAAATAATTAAAATAAAATGAAATTATATTTAAAAAAAATATTAAAATTATTTTGTGTGATTTCCTGAAGCACAACGCCAAGATCATGGGTTCAATTCAAGGTTATTATAGTTAACTAAAACTAAAATTGAAACTAAAATGAAAACCATAAAAATATAAATTTCATTACTTGAAATAAATATTAACTGAAATGAAATAAAATAAAATACAAAAAAAGTTTATCTCAGCATTTCTTATTTTAACATGATGTACTAAAATAACTAAAAATAAAATAATAATAAAATGAATAAAATTATAAATTAAAAAATTATAAAAACTAGATAGATAAACAGAACTACTAAAATTGACAAAAATATACAACAAAATTA
>CM070022.1:764043-788874 GCA_036247105.1 Cirrhinus mrigala
ATGTGCAGTGTTCAAACCCCCCCCCCACACACACACACCCTCATGACAGCAGCGTGTCGTCAATATAAGAACATCTGTATTCCAAACAAATGTTTTGCTGTTGTTGTTTTTATCGTAGGCATAGCCAGAGGCATTTCAGCATGCTTTAATCTCACCACACACCGTCACGTGATTCATTGAGCTCTCAATAGTTTCAAACAACTCCACACTGTCAATCAGTTTGAATGGGTTTAAGCAAGATATACCACAGTTTCACAATATTTGCAGCAATTTCTGGAAAATATTGATGCATAATATGCATTAATTATTGTGCTGACCACGCTTTACAGTAGCATTTTATTCTGGGGAGTGATAAAGAGACCAAATTTATACATTCTCACTCTCCTTGGCAGTCAAATGTGACCAGACACCTTAAAGGAGAAGTCCACTTCCAAAACAAAGATTCACAGATAATGTACTCACCCCCTTGTCATCCAAGATGTTCATGTCTTTCTTTCTCTTCCTGAACTCTGTGTATTCTGACTCAAGACTGTTAGGGTATGTCGAAAAACTCCAATCGTATTTTCTCCCTCAACTTCAAAAATCATTTCAGAATGATCCTACATCACTGCAGAAATACTGACCCAGTGTTTGCAAAGTGAACATGCAAAGAAGATCAAACACCCTTAACAAAAAAGGTAAAACAGCGATATAGGACGATTTCAAAGTTGAGGAAGAACATGAGATGGGAGTTGTTCGACATACCCTAACTGACATGAACCGGAACAAAAACAAGAGTTCAGGCAGAGACGAGCGTTGACATTAAAAAGTATATAAACTGTATTATTTTTATGAAAATAACCAATCGTTTGGCTAGATAAGACCCTTCTTCCTTGACTAGGATCGTTTACAACTGCATCTGGGATCGTTTGAAGCCGCATTTAAGCTGCATTTTGGAAGTTGAAAATCGGGGCACCGTATCAGTCCATTGTATGGAGAAAAATGCAGAAATGTTTTCCTCATAAATTATTTGTAAATTGTTGTTCTGGAAGTGGACTTCTCCTTAAAGTGTAACATTTAATCACTTAAATACATTTTCTTATGATAAACGTCTCCAACTGTGAGGGGAAAAAGGACGGTCTCAAACTGACATAAAAATTCCTCAGGTCTCTGCTGAAGGAGTCGGGGTCGGTAGTTGGTAGAACTGATTCCTGTTTCCTGGTTCTGTGTTTGAGTGATGTGTGTGAGTCTGTAAGGCAGGTTCCTTATTCCTGCTGAGTTTAGTCTCGACTGTTTTTTAAATAAACAGTGATAGGCCAGGTAGTTACCTATACTGTGGTGAACCATAATTGGAATTTGTCCTCAGCAGAGTGATCATAGTGAGTACTGAAAACACACACACATACATACGTTCACTTTTTCCTTATATCTTATACCTACTTAAAGGAGAAGTCCACTTCCACAACAACAATTTACAGATAATGTACTCACCCCCTTGTCATCCAAGATGTTCATGTCTTTCTTTCTTCAGTCGTGAAGAAATTATGGTTTTTGAGGAAAACATTTCAGCATTTTTCTCCATATAATGGACTTCATTTGGTGCCCGATTTTGAACTTCCAAAATGTAGTTTAAATGCAGCTTCAAAGGGCTCTGAACGATCCCAGCTGAGGGATTTTTTTCGGAAAATAAAAATGTGTATACTTTTTAAGCACAAAGGCTGGTGTAGCACAGGTTCTGGGATGCGCGTCCACGACACTACGTACTATTGAATCACGATGAAAGATCACGTGGAACCACAGACCCAGTGTTTACAAAGCGAACACGCAAAGACTAATGAAGTGCAAATAAGTCAAACACTGTTTACAAATAAAAAGGTACAATGATGTCAGACGATTCTGAAGTTGTAGGAGAAAATAAGATGAGTTTTTCGCCATTCTCTACCTTTTTGAGCCGGAGTACACAGACGATGAACTCAGACGTGATTCGTGGTGTTGTGGACAGAATTACAGATCGTTTTGCTAGATAAGACCCTTCTTCCTCAGCTGGGATCATTTCGAGCCCATTGAAGCTGCATTTAAATTACTTTTTGGAAGTTCAAAATCGAAGCACCAATGAAGTCCCTTATATGAAGAAAAATCCTGAAATGTTTCTCTCAAAAACCATAATTTCTTTACGACTGAAGACAGAAAGACATGAATATCTTGGATGACAAGGGGGTGAGTAAATTATCTGTAAACTGTTGTTCTAGAAGTCGACTTCTCCTTAAATAGCAAATAAAAATACAATTAAAATTGAAGAAACACAGCAAATGTCATGGTATTATCATCTGCTGATCGGTGGTAACGTTCCAGTACCTGTGCGTAAGGGGCGTGTTCTTGTCTCCAGCCGCTCTCTGATTGGCTGGTGACGCGTGGCCCCGCCCCAGCTGGAGTCGAGAGCGTCAACAGAGCTGCTGATTGTCACACGCGCTCAGTGACTCTGAGAGGAATAACGTGAGGAATATCTGGAGGAGGAATAAAGCTGCACTGAGGAATATTCGCGTTTGATTTGATCCGTCATGAGTTTGTAAAACATCATCCGAACAGCAGGAATCATGGAGAGACTGTCAGCGCTGCTGCTGCTGCTCATCACAGTCTCAGGTGAGTCTCAGCTTTTACTCTTTCTCTCCTCAGAACTCCTTCATCTCTGCACAGCGATGCTTTGTTTGTTTGTTTGATTTTGGTTTGTTGATGTTGTGGAAAAATATAAGTATAATAGACCGGAACTAACAACACTGTTTATATATTGCTGCTCATATGCAAATGAGTGTTGTGTTATTGGTGGAGTCATTCATTAAGGCTTTAATGAGTTCATTTATCAGTCATTACTTCTGACCCGAGTATCGAATCATTTACTTCAGTCTCACTCAGAAGAGAGATATTTATATTGACTCAATATACTGATAATTTATCGTTAATTTTTCTTGTATAAGTGCGGCAGCTAACAATGGTTTTGAGAAATCCATTAGTTTTTGGGTTAATCAGATTTAAAAGCATTTTATTAAATATGTGTTGCCTTGACGCCCTTTAAAATATTGAGACTATATGTAGATTTATTTATAAAAAGAAAGACATTTGATATAACATTTGATACATAAATGTTTTGATGTGAGGACACAGTCAAAAATAATCAATAATGATTTCATTGTCAGCTATTGATTTTCATTGATTAATTGTTGTAGCACTGATTTAAGTCAGTCAAGTCAAGTCACCTTTATTTATATACCGCCTTTAACAATACAGAATTGTGACAAGGCGGCTGTACAGTATTAAATAGGAAACAGTACATCAACAATGCAAAAGGGCAACCGTAAACACTCAATTTTCAGGTAAAAGCAGTTCATCAAATACAATAAAATAAAATACAATATGGTGTGAAGAAAAAGTGTCCCCAACTAAGCAAGCCAGCGGCGACAGCGGCAAGGAACCAAAACTCCATCGGTGACAAATGGAGAAAAAAACCTTGGGAGAAACCAGGCTCAGTCGGGGGGCCAGTTCTCCTCTGGCCAAAGTTCCCGTGGTCTTGTGCCGACAGCCGTCTAGGTGACGAGGTCTTCACTGTGGATCCGTCTCTGGGGCTCATCTAGTTGATGTGGTCTCCGCTGACATTCAGGGCTGTAGAGGTCGTCACTAGGTGCTGATCCACCATCTGGGCCGCAAAGAAATATAGAGCTGGGTATCATCAGCGTAGCCGTGAAAGCTAACACCATATTTCCTGATGATATCACCCAAGGGTAACATGTAAAGCGTAAAAAGTAATGGCCCTAGCACTGAGCCTTGAGGTACTCCATACTGCACTTGTGACCGATATGATACCTCTTCATTTACTGCCACGAATTGATGGCGGTCTTTAGGATGCGAGTGTGCTCGTTATACCACGGGGTTGGACTGTTTTCCTTAATCTTCCTAGAACTTCCTAGAGTCCTGGAAAAGAGAGAGTCTGAGCTATTGGACATGCTGAGGAATTCAGATAAGTCAGGAAGATTACTTAGAAAGCAATCTTTTGTAGTAGAAGTGATGGTTCTACCTAGTGATCGACCGATATTGATTTTTTTATTACCGATACCGATACCAATTATTAGCATAATTATGTGCCCGATAACCGATATGCAGAACCGATATTTATTTACTGATTTAATTAAAGTAAATCAGTGACTGAGTAAAGTACGTCCATACTTCACTTTGGGTTTTTCCTCCTTTAAGTCATGCTACAAAGTGTTGAAAATTAGCATATAACAAACAAAAATAACACATAAAACATCGTATTTTATTGTATTTCTCAACTGGCTTGTAATATCAGAATTACTAATTTTGTTTTCATCGTTCTATTCTGAAATGCCTGCTGACAGCACGGTTCATCTATGCATTTACATAGAGGTAAACTTAAACTGTGATCGCTGGCAATACATAATTTCCATAGGGTTGTACATATTTAGAAGTGTATTAGTAAAATAATGGTTATATAGTACATGTTAATATAATTGAGGGTGTTTTAAACAAGTAAAAGTTACATTCGGTGGCTATCAGAGCATCAACCCGGTGAGTGAACGTAGAGCCCTGCATTTCACCCCGAGCCCGATGGGCCCCGACTTTTTTACGTCCCTAGGGCCGGGCTTCGGGCCATTATTCACGTCATAGCTCAAATGCGGGTTTTATGCTTCTTCTTATTTTTATACTTTTGACATCCACAATTTATGGTGATGAAAAAATTCCGCGCTGGTGAAAACAACACAAAACGTCACTTTCGCTTTCACTTTTGAGATCGGCTCGGAAGGCGTTTAGTGTCTCCATCAGCAGCAGCAGCGAGCGCGCCTTCAGCGCAGCGGGAAGAGATTCGCGTTCAAGTGCACGCAGTAGGCTAAAGCTTGCTGCAAAGCAAAAGTGATTACCATGAATGTGTCGAGGGGAAAATAGTAAGGAGATTTTTTAGATTTATTAATAAACTAGTGTTTTGATTTCAGGAAAAAAAATGCCGATCCGGACTCGCCATCTTCACTTTGGACGCGCCTTTAAAAAGCATCATTACAGATTACATAATGAAAGAGTTTTTGTTTTCTGTTGATTTATTTCGTTAAGTAATAATTTTGAGCTTTCTAAATGTAAAGTTATTATGTCTGTGCGGTTTGTATTCGCTGAGTTTCGGTTTATTTTTGTGAAGCGCTCCTGTTGAGACAGAAAGCGCACAATGATTGTTTTATAAAAGCACCGTTTGCAGCGTTTTGTTGATATTGTGAGTACACACAAATAAAAGTAGACCCTTTACAGTTCCAAATGATGTGTTACTCGACCTTTATGAGCAAAAATGACGGAATAATTAAACTGTTTACACTGAAAGAAATGTGATTAGTGATCGCGCTGGCGCCTCCGTGTCCTGTAAGCAGCTTCAGCTTCCACTCTCCGCACAAACCATTGGGTATGTGCCTAATAGCCCACATTTATCCAAGTTTAACATTGAAACTAACATTGCTTTATACGTTAACTCTTTTAGACCTATATCTATAGATTTTATTTAAGGCAAGGATTATTAAGTGAGTGAGTTCGAGCTATTTCTTATGACGGTTTAAGCTTATATGTGACTTCATAAGACTATAATGAGCATACAACAGGGAGAGAATTAAATTCAGCACTTTCATTTCCAACATGTGCTCATTCATGGCTGTATATTATTTAATTCAGGCAAAGTTATGTTTATTGGGACAGGACTTTAATAAATTTACGTGACTGTAAGTTCGTCTCTATTTCTTAGAGCCAAGCTGCATAAACTAGTTACATATCAGGCATTTATGTATCACATCTAATATGAGCATTAATGGCTGTTATATTAAATAAAGTTGACTAATTACAGCAAAGCAAGAAAGTAGACTATGCTTTACCTTTGCACGCCCTTGTTGTCGGGTCTCCCCTCCGGCGCACTACATGCGCGCAATTCTCAAAACAACCACAAGATGGCGGCGTTTATCGGTGAACCCGATATTACAAAACCGATAACCGATTATGGTAAAATGCTTAAATATCGGGAAAATATCGGTAAATCGATATATCGGTCGATCTCTAGTTCTACCATACTTGTAATAAGGAGTTGAATTTACAGTTTTATTTATCTGGAGTATACACGAGACTAGATAATGATCAGAGATATCATCACTTTGCTGCAGGATCTCAATGGCATTGACATCAATTCCATGTGACAGTATTAAGTCTAGAGTATGATTTCGACAATGAGTGGGACCTGACACGTGTTGTCTAACTCCAATAGAATTTAAAATGTCTGTAAATGCTGCTCCCAGTGCATCGATTTCATTATCGACATGGATGTTAAAGTCACCTACTATTAAGACCTTATCTGTAGCCAACACCAGCTCAGATATAAAATCAGCAAATTCTTTAAGAAAATCTGTATGGTGCCCTGGTGGCCTGTATACAGTAGCAAGTACAAATGTCACAGGGGATTTATCATTAACACTTGTTTCTCTGGATAATGTTACATGAAGCACCATTACTTCAAACGAGTTATACTTGAAGCACGCTCTCTGAGAAACACTGAAAATATTGCTATAAATTGTAGAAACACCTCCTCCTTTACCTTTTAGACGTGCCTCATGTTTATAACAGTAATCATGAGGGGTAGACTCGTTTAAGATAATGTAATCATCTGGTTTTAGCCAGGTTTCTGTCAAACATAGCACATCTAGGTTACGATCAATGATCATATCATTTACAAAAAGCGCTTTTGTAGAGAGGGACCTGATATTCAAAAGGCCGAGTTTTATCATTTGTTTCTCTGTATTATGTACATTTTTTATTTGTTGAACATCACTTAGATTGTTACTCTTAAATTGGTTTTGACGACTTTTGTATTGTCTAGCTCGGGGAACAGACACAGTCTCTATAGCATGATATCTAGGTGAAAGGGTCTCTATGTGCTGAGAATTAACTGATTTTGGTGACGTGAGGCGGCTAGCAGACGGTCGGATTAGCCAGTCTGTCTGCTTCCTGACCTGGGCCCCAGTTAGTCAAGTGCAAACTCTAAGACTATATGCCATATTACTAGAGAGAAGAGCAGCACCACCCCTGGAGGGATGAAGACCATCTCTTTTCAACAGGTCAGGTCTGCCCCAAAAACTTGTCCAATTGTCTATGAAACCTATGTTATTCTGCGGGCACCACTTAGACATCCAGCCATTTAGTGACGACAGTCTGCTATGTATCTCGTCACCACGATACGCAGGGAGGGGGCCAGAGCGAATTACAGTGTCTGACATCGTACTTGCAAGTTCACACACTCGCGGTTATAGAATAAAAGCGAACGATCGGATTAATTTGATGGATAATATCAGAAATCTGGTGGGAAAAAGCTATATTTTGTCACTTTATACAACAGAAAGTAATAGTAAGATTTCTACAGAAAAATGAAGCTCATGGTTCCAGGATGATACTGACAGTGGAATCCTCCAGTACCAGAAACCACATCTCCTCTGAATGAAACGGTCCAACTTGTAGAGTAATGAAAGGTGAAGAATGACGTATCCTCCCACGCCCCAGTGGCTTTCCCTGAATAGTCTTTACTGCCAGTACTTGTGAATGTCGACAACGGGAGAGTTAAAGGTGATTTAAACAGTCCTGGGAGATAAAGTTGCCGGAGGATCCAGAGTCTACCGGAGCGGAAGCACATATAGATAAATTAGAAGTATGCAATGTCATGGGTAAAAGAGTAAGAGAGGAGGTTTCAACCTCTGTGGAAAGAGTACAATACTGTTGTTGTACAAAGCCATCGCGGCGTGAATGTCCGGATTGAGTCCCTGTCTGTAGGCTCCCAACAGCGCTGTCTCGTTCCAGCCGCTAGCCGCCGCCGCCAGCGTACGGAAGTGGAGAGTGTATTCATTCACTGAAGAAGTACCTTGCTGCAGACGGAAGAGCTGGTCGGAAATGAAAAGTGTACCGGTGGTCGTGCTGAAAACCTCGGAGAAATGGTTTGTGAACTGTTCATAGGAATGAATGATAGGGTTTTCAGAGTTCCAAATAGCTTTTGCCCATTGTAGGGCCTTACCGGTGAGTAATGAGATAAGGAAGGCGACCTTCGCATTCTCTGACGGAAACGTTTGTGGTTGCATCTGGATGAACAGGTTGGTTTGAAGAAGGAAACCGCTACACTCAGCTGCCTCGCCCGCAAACGTGGCGGGCATGGCCATGGGAGATCCTGAGGCTGAGGGGCGGCGCAGGTGTGGGTTGAAACGCCACCTTCAAGGCATTCACCAACTCGGTGAGAGGGTTAGCCTGACAGTATTGCTCTTTGCAGGGCAGTATTTGACCAAATGTGTGAAAATGACGGTTATTTTCGTTAGTTCCGGCTCGTTAATTCTTCCATTCCGCCCGCTTCAAATCAGACACAGAGATGAAATGGTGCAGTCAGATCACATTTATTTGAATGGAATTATATCATTTTTTTTTTTTTCAATTAATTATCAAGAGAGAGAAAGGAAGAGATGACAGTTGAGTGTGCATACTTGCAAGCTGCGTCTGCATGTCTCTCTCTACAAACAACTAATTAACTCAAAAACAGCGATATTACCACCTAGTTGCTAAAGGAATATAATGTAGCGATCTAGTATCTAGGCTATTTTATGAATAAAATTACGGGGAAGCATTGACAAGAAGTTTATATATGTGCGCAGCGCAATGCTATATCCGACCTCCCTCTTTCTCTCGCTCTCGCTCTGTGTGTGTGTGTACTTGTTCTTGTTACATATTTTGTAATCATTTTTTTACATTGTGGAGACCATCAAAAATTTCAGGTTTTACTATCCTTGTGGGGACCAAATGGGGACCAAAAAAGGATGGTAAAACCTGAAATTTTTGACTTTGTGGACAATGCAGAAAAATGATTAAAAATAGTAAGTGATGTTTATCTGAAAATGTAATAATGCAAACATATTTTCTGTAAGGGGTAGGTTTAGGGTTAGGGTTGGGTTAACCCTCTGGGGTCTGAGGGTGTTTTGGCACCCTGGAGAAGTTTTGACATGCCCTGACATTTGTGCTTTTTTCAGTATCTTAAAAACATATTAATGGCTAAAGTCTGATTACATTGTAATCAGCACAAACTGGGCTACAATAATATGCAAGCAACATTAATGTACAACAGCGTTTATGCGTGGTTTGTAAAATACTAATATTTTTAAGTCACTGAAATAAGACCAAGAAACACATTCAGAACATTCGTGCACAAGACTTTTGAGAACTGGATGTGGTAGGCTAGAGTTTTTTCTGCAAAATGATGTGAAAATCATCTCGTTCAGTCGTTCACAAAAAACAATATACTTATTTAAATTTTCTAAGACATGTTTTGTGATCGAAAGGGAATATGCGAGGGAGTGACAATGGCCATTGAATATTTAGTGATTCACACCTGAGAGACAAAAGGCCCTCCTCTAATGGCCCATCAATGAGACTCTGACTGTCAGGTAAGAAACATGTGAGACGATTCAGAGATTGGGGTTTTAGATTATCTGTATTTTATTTATAACACAGTATAATATAAACATACATTATGAAGGTCAACGACACATTATTAAGCACACTGATCTAACCACAGACATGTGAACAGACGTTGTGTAATTAAACTGTTTTCTGAATTCTGTTCAACAAGTAACACAAGTAAGTCATACCTGATATTTAAGTGCTTTCAAAACTCATCATCAGTAGTCAAGAAACTTGTTTTACCAATAGAAAATCAGTGTAGTTGAAGATCTGATGTTGGTACAGCGCTGTCAGAGGAAAAGTTTGCAGGATTCATCTGTTGTGCAGGTACAGATCACAAACAACTAAAACAAAACAAAAAACATATGTGAGCATGTTCATATCAGGAGCATTTTAAAGAATCCTTGCTAAATAAAATCATTAGTTCTATAATTTCTATCCCAAAAAATATTCATATAGATATCTGGTCACTAAAATGAATAAATAAATGAATAAATCAGTGAGCATGTTGATAGGCCTGGAGCAATATTGTTACATTAGCAATCACTAATATTGCCCATGTGATTTTATAGCTATCATTTGCACACATGCTTTGTATTTTTTATTATACAGTACAAAAACAACATCTGAGAAACTAAATTATTATTAAGCACATTATGTACACGTTTGAGCAGATATTTGCAGACAGAGTATTCAACAGTAAAGACTGGTCTAAGCATTCTTATACATTACTTTTATATCGTCTAAACATTAGCCCTACTTTAATGTCAATTTGTTTATGAAATATAAAACATTCCTGACGCCTTACAGATTGAAAAGTTGCCTATGATATTTCAAAATGTTGCACTCGATTTCACACATTTTAGTCAGGAATTATAGTTTTGGAAAAAGTCCAACTAGTAAATGTGTTCAAGTTTATGTCACAGCAACACATTATCTAATGCCAAGCCAATAAGAAACATTACTTACACTGTATACGAGATCCTCTCGTCAGCTGCCTGTAGCCACACTCGCGTTCTGTTTGTGAGATAAACAAGCTTAGCCTGTTCCTCTCAGCGCGTCCTCATCTGGAGGAAATACAAGGCTTTTTCTTCTCAGCGCCTTAATCCAAAAACGAAAGTATCTGACACAAACACGTTGCGGCTTTGCTTACGAGTTGTTGTGGGCGTTCATTTCACGCGTCTTTCACGTGGATGTTTGTAATAACAATAGCATAATAACAGCGCGTAGGCGTGAACTAATTAGCGCTAATGAGGTCAGATGGGAAAAACAGGACGTGGTATTGGTTTCATACGGATTACTTACACACAGAATATGTGTTTTTGATTAAACTTAGTTAATTTAAAACTAGACATTTCAAGCTTTCTATAGATATATCTCTCATGTTTGTGTGTCATGTATTCGCTGAGTTTTAGTTCATTTTAGTGACGCATTTCAACTGGATATTCACGGAGACTGAGAAGACTGAAATGACACCCTGTATATTTTTTTTATTTACAAAAACCACGAACATTTGTTGATATGTTGAGCGCACACAAATAAAAGTAAACTTTCTAAAGATTCAGGTGATGTGTTACTTTTATGTGTCCAATCAAAATTGAGGGAGCAATTCAAGGTCTTTTTGCTGTCATCTGGAAAATATGCGAGTACTCCCGCTGGCGCCTTAGCTGACCCCAGGACGTTAACCCTCTGGGGTCTGAGGGTGTTTTGGGGCCCTGGAGAAGTTTTGACATGCCCTGACATTTGTGCTTTTTTCAGTGTCTTAAAAACATATTAATGGCTAAAGTCTGATTACATTGTGATCAGCACAAACTGGGCTACAATAATATGCAAGCAACATTAATGTACATGTTTGTGTTTTTGAGAAAACTACGTTTATGCGTGGTTAGTGAAAAACTAAAATTTTTAAGTCACTGAAATAAGACCAAGAAACACATTCAGAACATTCCTGCACAAGACTTTTGAGAACTGGATGTGGTAGGCTTGAGTTTTTTTCTAAAAAATGATGTGAAAATCATCTCATTCACTCGTTTACAGTAAACAATATATTGATTTAAATTTTCAGAGGCATGTTTTGTGATTGAAAGGGAATATGCGAGGGAGTGACAACGGCCATGAATATTTAGTGATTCACACCTGAGAGACAAAAGGCCCTCCTCTAATGGCCCATCAATGAGACTGTGACTGTCAGGTAAGAAACAATGTGAGAAGATTCAGAGATTGGGGTTTTAGATCATCTGTATTTTATTTACAACACAGTATCATCAAAACATACATAGTAAAGGTCAAAAGCACATCATTGACTACACTGATCTAACCATAGAGACGTGAACAGACTTTGTGTCATTCCTGAAAACTGTTTTCTGAATTCTGTTCAACAAGTGAAAAGTAAATTATACCCGATATTTAAGTGATTGCTGCTTCTTTCCATGAATTCAAGAAACAAAACTCATCATAGTAGTCCAGGAACTTGTTTTACCATAAAATATCAGTGTAGTTGAACATCTGATGTTGGTACAGAACGTTCAAGAACGTGCACAGGCAGACCAGAGGCTAACCAACGATTGCTGAGCAGGAGGTTTCTGGTCTCGTGTTGCAGAGTGGTGTGCGTTTGTAGCTCCCTGGAGTTTCATTTTTCTGAAGAAATCTCTATTTTACTATTACTTTCTGTTGTTTAAAGTGACAAAATATAGCTTTTTTCCCACCAGATTTCTGATATTATCCATCAAATTAATCCGATCGTTCGTTTTTACTCTATAACCGCGAGTGCAACGCCGTGCTGTGCGTTAGCATTCCGTTTGCCGGTTAGCCTGCCGTTTGCGTTCCCACTCACATCTCTATTCACGTCTACTACCGCTTTCCTTTTTTCCCCTCGCTCTCGTTGATCGCTTGTTTTTATTCTACAACCGCGAGTGCAGCGCGCCTGCAGTGTGTTAGCCAGTTAGCTTGCCATTCACTTTTACTTTTTCTATCCGCTTCTACAACCGTTGTTGCTTTCTCCCCCTGCTTTTTTTCTTCACAAGTTCATCAAACAACAGTGGTGAGTTGAAATCGTTCTACAACTACGGTGAGTAATGGCTTCCTCTCCTTTCCTGGTAACCTGCAGCACCTGTCATATGCATAGTTTATCAATCTCTGTCAGCAGTGAGGGATTCACATGTGATAAATGCAGGGAAATAGTTAGGCTGACAGAGAATATTTCAGAACTAGAGACACGCATCCAAACTTTAATCGAGGATAGTAAGAATGTGAGGGCATTAGATACGGCTTTGGATGCGACTAGTTTAGGAAGTCCCGTACATTGTTTGGTTCCGGTAACTTCGCCTTTGCAGCAGGGCAACTGGGTGACTGTGAGACGGCATAGTCGCGGGTCAAAACACCGCTCTTCCGTTCCGATCAGAACATCAAACAGGTTCTCCCCACTCAGTGACACACCCACTGAGAAACCTGATGAAAGTAGAGCATTGGCGAGTTATTGTATGGAACGTGAAAATAGAGACACCAGCCACCATAGTCCAATGTTTACCGGGAGCCAGAGCGCCTGATATCTTGGCAAATTTAAAAGTGCTGGCTAATGCTAAACGTAAATTCAGTAAGATCGTTATTCACGTCGACACAAATGATGTTCGACTTCGCCAGTCGGAGATCACTAAAAATAATGTTAAAGAGGTGTGTGAACTTGCAAGTACGATGTCAGACACTGTAATTTGCTCTGGCCCCCTCCCTGCGTATCGTGGTGACGAGATACATAGCAGACTGTCATCACTAAATGGCTGGATGTCTAAGTGGTGCCCGCAGAATAACATAGGTTTCATAGACAATTGGACAAGTTTTTGGGGCACACCTGACCTGTTGAAAAGAGATGGTCTTCATCCCTCCAGGGGTGGTGCCGCTCTTCTCTCTAGTAATATGGCAAATAGTCTTAGAGTTTGCACTTGACTAACTGGGGCCCAGGTCAGGAAGCAGACAGACTGGCTAATCCGACCGTCTGCTAGCCGCCTCACGTCACCAAAATCAGTTAATTCTCAGCACATAGAGACCCTTTCACCTAGATATCATGCTATAGAGACTGTGTCTGTTCCCCGAGCTAGACAATACAAAAGACGTCCAAACCAATTTAAGAGTAACAATCTAATCAACGTTCAACAAATAAAAAATGTACATAATACAGAGAAACAAATGATAAAACTCGGCCTTTTGAATATCAGGTCCCTCTCTACAAAAGCGCTTTTTGTAAATGATATGATCATTGATCGTAACCTAGATGTGCTATGTTTGACAGAAACCTGGCTAAAACCAGATGATTACATTATCTTAAACGAGTCTACCCCTCATGATTACTGTTATAAACATGAGGCACGTCTAAAAGGTAAAGGAGGAGGTGTTTCTACAATTTATAGCAATATTTTCAGTGTTTCTCAGAGAGCGGGCTTGAAGTATAACTCGTTTGAAGTAATGGTGCTTCATGCAACATTATCCAGAGAAACAAGTGTTAATGATAAATCCCCTGTGACATTTGTACTTGCTACTGTATACAGGCCACCAGGGCACCATACAGATTTTCTTAAAGAATTTGCTGATTTTATATCTGAGCTGGTGTTGGCTACAGATAAGGTCTTAATAGTAGGTGACTTTAACATCCATGTCGATAATGAAATCGATGCACTGGGAGCAGCATTTACAGACATTTTAAATTCTATTGGAGTTAGACAACACGTGTCAGATCCCACTCATTGTCGAAATCATACTCTAGACTTAATACTGTCACATGGAATTGATGTCAATGCCACTGAGATCCTGCAGCAAAGTGATGATATCTCTGATCATTATCTAGTCTCGTGTATACTCCAGATAAATAAAACTGTAAATTCAACTCCTTATTACAAGTATGGTAGAACCATCACTTCTACTACAAAAGATTGCTTTCTAAGTAATCTTCCTGACTTATCTGAATTCCTCAGCATGTCCAATAGCTCAGAAAAACTTGATGATGTAACAGAAACTATTGACTCTCTCTTTTCCAAGACTCTAGATACGGTCGCTCCTCTGCACCTAAGAAAGATTAAGAAAAACAGTCCGGCCCCGTGATATAACGAGCACACTCGCGCCCTAAAGAGAGCAGCCCAGAAAATGGAGCGCAGCTGGAGGAAAACAAAATTTTCTATACTATCGTATAGAAAAGCGTTAAAATCGGCAAGATCTGATTACTTTTCGACTCTTTTAGAAGATAACAAACATAATCCTAGGTATTTATTCAATACAGTGGCTAAATTAACAAAAAATAAAGAACCAACAGGCACTGACTGTGCCCATCAGCATAGCAGTAATGACTTTATGAACTACTTTACTTCCAAGATCGATACTATTAGAGACAAAATTGTCACCATGCAGCCATCAATTACTGTATCGCATCAGATAGTGCGCTATAGATCTCCTGGGGAACAATTCCACTCATTCCCTACTATAGGTCAGGAAGAATTGTATAAACTTGTTAAATCATCTAAACCAACAACTTGTATGCTAGACCCTATTCCATCTAGGCTACTAAAAGACTTGCTTCCAGATCTCATAGATCCTCTGCTAAATATTATTAATTCAAAACTGTCATTAGGATATATCCCCAAAACCTTCAAACTGGCTGCTATTAAGCCTCTAATTAAAAAACCACAACTTGACCCCAACGAATTGACTAATTACAGACCTATCTCGAATCTCCCATTTCTGTCAAAGATATTAGAAAAGGTTGTATCCTCACAATTATCTTCCTTCCTACAGAAAAATGATATCTGTGAGGATTTCCAGTCAGGTTTTAGACCGTACCATAGTACTGAGACTGCTCTTATTAGAGTTACAAATAATCTGCTCTTGTCATCTGATTGTGGTTGTATCTCTCTGTTAGTGCTACTGGATCTTAGTGCTGCGTTCGATACTGTTGACCACAACATTCTCTTAAACAGATTTGAAAATTATTTTGGCATTAGTGGTAGTGCATTGGCATGGTTCAAATTGTACTTATCTGACCGCCATCAATTCGTGGCAGTAAATGAAGAGGTATCATATCGATCACAAGTGCAGTATGGAGAAAAAATTAATATATCATCTAGGTACACGAAAACAAAATCATTAATCATGTCCCTAAGCACGTCATTGACGAGTGCTTGAAAGATGGCTGGGGCGTTGGCCAACCCAAAGGGTAAAACCAAATATTCAAAGTGCCCAGTAGGTGTATTGAAAGCCGTCTTCCATTCATCCTCCTCCCTCATCCGGACAAGATGATAAGCATTGCGTAGGTCAAATTTCATGAAGAACTTTGCGCCCCCCAAGACCTCGAAGGCCGTAGACATCAAAGGCAGGGGGTACCGGTTCTTAATAGTGATGTCATTCAGCCCCCGATAGTCAATACAAGGGCGCAAAGAGCCATCCTTCTTCTTCACGAAAAAGAAACCCGCAACTGCCGGAGAAGAAGGACGAATCAGACCAGCTGCCAGAGACTCAGACAAATATTTCTCCATAGCCTCACGCTCAGGCTCAGACAGGGAGAAAAGACGTCCACGAGGTGGAGAAGAACCTGGGAGGAGATCGATAGCGCAGTCATATGGTCGATGAGGGGGGAGAGAAACAGCCGGGGACCGACTGAAAACCGAATGCAGATCGTGGTAAATTGCGGGGACTCGGGATAGATCCGCTTCCTCCTCCTGCAACACAGAAGAAACAGAAGCAGGAGACAAAGCAGAAACAAGGCAAACAGCATGGCAACGAGAACTCCAAGACAAAATGGTATTATCTGCCCTGTTTATATGTGGATTATGAAGTGAAAGCCATGGGTGACCCAACACAATAGGTACAGAAGATGAATTAAACAAATAAAATTCTAACTCCTCTCTGTGATTCCCAGAAGTGATAACACTCACCGGGCCAGTAATGTGAGTGACAGTCATTAACTCATGTCCGTTAAGTGAGTGAGCTGTAAGTGGAGAGGGAAGATCAAATATAGGAAGACCTTGTTGGTGAGCCCAGGTTCATAAAATCCATAAAAAGTCCATAAAATTCCCCTCTGCTCCTGAATCAACGAGTGCAGAGCATCTAATGACAGAATCATTCTGCAAAACCACAGCTGGAATAGTGGTGCGTGAGCCAACTGGTGGAGAGATAGAAGTGCTGCCCGCCAGGACTGTCTGGTCTACTGACGGGTGTGAGCTTTTACTGGGCAAGCAGCAACGATATGACCTTGACCACCGCAATAAAGACAGAGCCCTTTAGTAAAACGACATTGCCGCTCCTTAGCAGTTAAGTGCATCCTTCCAATTTGCATAGGTTCAGGACTAGAGACTTCAATAGCTCGAGAGGAAGATGAAGGAAGATCAACACGTGACCAACTGTTATTTCCCCGCACTTTACGTCTCAGTTCCATACAAGCATCAAGGAGAATTGCAAGCTCAATGATGTCATCCAAATGTTCAGGCGGATCACGGGCATAAATCCCATCCTTAATATCTTCCTCCAAGCCATCCAGAAAACGTGCCACTAAAGCCGAAGACCTCTTGCCTTGACACAAAGCTGCTAATAACCGAGAGGCTTCCTTTCCGAACGCAGATCGGTCGAACACTTTAATCTTTTCAGCTTTGAAAAGATTGAAGTCATCACAGCAAGGAGAGCTAGAGTCCCAAAGAGCCGCGTCCCAATCACGAGCCTGTCCCATCAACAGAGAAATAACATAAGCCACTTTTGATTTATCAGCGGCGTAAGTCTGGGTCTGAAGTGAAAATACTACTTCACTGAATGAGGAAAGAGCGACAGTTAGTTGGTTCACCTGCATAGACAGGAGGATTATTAATACGAGGCTCATGATTGGTGATGTGATGAGAAGCCGGCAAAAAAGTGCTGTGCTGAACCGGCTGAAGTAGACGCAACTGCTCCGCAAGCCCCGTAACTTGTGCGGCCAAAGCGTCAATGGTCTGACGCGCCTTGGAAACAACGTACCTTGGAATTCAACAGCTGCTTGAAGAGTGGTCCCTTCTGCTGAGTCCATGCTGGCTAGTGTGTGGTGTCAGGGTTCCCTGGGATAAAGGACTCAGATGCAGAAGTGCAAATCAAATTGATTTATTAAGGAATATCCAAGCAAAGTCCCGGCAGGAATCACACAATCCTGGTGACCACACCATGCAGCTTTAGCTTGCACAGACAGGAGCAGGCGGATGTCATAATCCAGAAGCCGATTTGCACTGAAAACAGTCCTCCAAAGCAAGCATAGATAAGATTCCAGGCAGACAATCTCTCCTCACAGAAAACAATAGTTCTCACACGTCAGAATAAGATGAGCTCTAAGTCCACAAGCCGCAGGCCAAAGATCGCGGAGAAATCAGGCATCAAAAGGAATAACTGGGCAAACAGAAAAAACAAAACATAACAACTGACCGGGACAACTAAAAGAACGTAAAGTCAAAACGACAAAACACTCTAGCAAAGAAGAAACGAAAGAAAGCAGTAGAAATAGAGCGGAGAAAATGAAAGAATTAGAATCAGCTGTAAGCGAGTGCACAGCCGCGCTGATTGCGGCCGGCACTTTGAAATGAAAAACAAAAAAAAAAAGCACGTGCAGGAGAAGTAACAGATCAAACCCGCAACCTGACACCAACATTCTGTCTGTTTCTTCAGATCATTGACATGTGAGTTTATTATAAATAATTAGCACAAGACCTTTGACCACACATACATACACACACACACTGTATATGTGTGTGTGTCTGTCTGTCTGTGTAATTGCATATATAAATAAGAAAATATTGGGGCTGCCCCCTAATAGTCGATTAACCATTAGCCGACGAGGAGAGACTGGGTCAACCAAAATTATTAGTCGCTTAATCACAGGAGAAAAAAAAGAATAGAAATAATCTACAGGAGGTGGTGAAGTCATGCAGTCTGTGACGGACAGATCGTTATTGGCTGGTCTGTGTGGTAATACAGTACGTCGGACAGGACATCCAAATGCTCACCTATCATTCATCAACCTCAAATATGTTTTATCATATGAAGCATGTAAGCAGTAGCAACTCTACAAGTCTACTCAATCTAATGTTACTCTAGAAAAATGTGCACTTTTGAAGTGTCTGTGCGGAGTGTGAAAGTATTGGTCATTTTTGGTCATACAGATAAGAGTAATAAACTTTTGAATTTGTAAAGACTGTACGTTTATTTGTGTGCACTCAGAATAACAACAAAATGTTGCGCTTTTGTTAAACAATGAAAGCAAACTGGACACGCTTTCTGCCGCCTCGGTTTCTGTGAACTTGAGCGCATCAAGAAAAAAGAAATTAACCAAAACTGTGTATACATACCTTACAGACATGAAAAATATATCTATAGAGAGTGAAATGTCTGCTTTCAAACAAAACCAAATGGAAAACAAATATTTTCCGATTTTGTAATCCATATGAAACGTGTTTACAGCCACATCACTACTGCAGAGATGACGAGTCATGGTTGCTGACTTCATCTCTTAAACTGAAAACAAAGAAAGCACTAGTTTATCAATAAATTATTAAAATATTAATACAGTTTCCTTACTGTTTTTCCCTGACACATTCAGAATCATTACTTCTGCCGGTGTTCTGTGGCAATCTTCATGTGTGCGTTTGAGCGCATACTAGTCTATGTAGGCAATTAAAGGCTCATTATTATAATTTAAATGGTTTATTAATAAACATGTGATTAGTCGACTAATGCTTACAATGAAGGTCAAAAGCATCCCTAGAAAATATAATACATAATAAAATATAAAACAAATATAAAGAATATAATTAGCACAAAACATCTGAGATATATAGAAAGAAAAAATAGCTATCAACATTACCAATCCCATAATATATCCCATAAAATATACAGTAAAACATCAAAAATTGTAATTTAACACATCCAAGTGCACACACACTAACAAACACATTAGTAAATACACACACATATTCAATTTCAACAGCTTGAAATTTCATGCCATTTTCAGGTTTTAATTGCTGATCTATAATAAAATAAATTCTTAAACTGTAACCTAAAAATTAAAAGAAATTCTATGTTTAACAATTAAATGCATGACAATAAAATTAGCGACTCGTGACACAAAACACTGAAAAGGCCTGGAGCTCAGAGGTGAATAATGAAAATGATTTATTGACTGTGATCATTTAAATTGAAAGGTAATTTTGATGGTAATAATAGAAATGACAAGAGTTTGAGAAAAGTACAGAAACACATGGTCACTCAGCAGGACTCACACACACTGATCTTACTGTCTATATGAGGATTTATTACACACATTTATTCTGACATGTTATTTCACTGACAGAAGTTCAGCTGCAGTATTAATGTCATGAAGAGAAAACAAGAGACTCTATAACATCTCACTGTTACTGATTCATCATCAGCTCAAAGCATTATGGGTAGAATCTCTCATCAGTCTATTCTGATTCATCAACACAGGTTCACTGATGATCCAACATAAACCCAAAACCCAGCATAGAGCGGCTGAGTGAATGTGGTCTGGACTGTGTGGATGAGGCTCATTGTGTCAGAGACGCTGTAGAAGGACAGAGTTCCTGCACTGTGATCCACAAACACTCCTATTCTATGGTTGATGGGCTTCACAGGGAGATCAGTCTTTATGTTATTGTGCATGAATAAGTATTTGGAGGGAAAGCAGATCAAACTCCAGGACTGATTATTAGATCCAAACTGACACTCATTACCCTGTCCCTTCCTGTTGATGCTCTTATATGACACTGATATACGCAAAGGTCCACTCCACTCCAGCTCCCAGTAACAGCGTCCACACACACTCTCTCTACACAACACCTGACACACATCAAATCTGTCTGGATGATCAGGATACGACTGATCTGTGCCAGTGACGGTGATCACTCTGTTGTTCTTGGACAGACGGAGGTGTTTATTTACTGTGTTCAGATCCAGAGTGAGCCGATGGGAATCTGATGGAGATAAAACACATCAGAATCAGGAATTATGAATCTGTTTGATGTTTTCATGTAGCTGAACTCTTCATGTTCAGTGTATCATCAGTGTCTCAGTACAGATGAGCAGATATCCTGTGCAAATCATCATTTACATCATCAATTATAAAACTCTTCTTTCACCTTCTACAGGAAGAACATGAACACACTCAGTGAGTTTTTCTGCTTGTTTTCAAACTGACTTACATTGTAGGAAGTCGTTCTTGGTCCAGAGAACAATGCTGGTGAATGTGACTGTGGAAATCAACAGACATGAACAGTGTGATTCTCATGATCCTGCATCCATTCCTAACACATTTCTAATATGATGTTCTCCATGATATGAGATGATGATGGACTCGTTTCTGAGAGCAGATGAATCTCCAGGACTTTACCTCTGTCTGAGATCTTCTTGAGCTCCTTTTTGCAGAAATCCTCTAGTTTGTCTCTCAGCTGATGGACAGATTCTCTCACACCATCAAAAGAGACAAGAGTAATGAAGGGATCATCATTTTTATCTGTAGATTCAGGAGGTGCTGAGAGAGACTGGAAACTCTACAGAAAACAGAAATCAAAACTCATCAGCTCCACACTTCACCCAATAACCTGCACCAACATCAGATTTGACTTGACTGATCTTTAGTAACTCAGTCCAGCACTTTCACAGCATCAGCTACATTCTTCTCATATTCATTAAATCACATTACAGATTCTAGCATTTGACACACCATATGTAAACTTTTTAGCAGTCCTGCAGTCCTGCAGATTTGCCTTGTACGACATTAGGAAAATTAGACCCTTCCTATCAGAGCAGACTGCACAACTCCTTGTCCAAGCTCTTGTTCTCCCCAGACTGGACTATTGTAATGCTCTCTCAATAAGGTGAAGAGAGCCCAAGTCACACCTCTTTTCATCAGCTTGCACTGGCTACCAATAGCTGTTTGCATCAAATTCAAAGTACTGATGTTTGCCTACAAGACAACCACTGGAGCTGCCCCAAATATAACTAACTCGCTAGTTCAAACTTGAATGCCCTCCAGAAGCTTGCGTTCTGTATAGGGTTGGGTACCGAAACCCGGTGCCAATACGGCACTGGTACCCATGTGACCGGTATGTACCGGACCAAATCAGAACGCGAATTTCGGTGCCTCATTTCGGTGCCACTTAAATGCCTGAACTGTCGATTGAAATATTTGTCTTCTGGTGCTATGACACGGATGTAGAAGCATTGATTTATCAACATGCATGAGCGCTAGTTAAATTTAAATACTGCATTCATGGAGCGTCAGAATGATCAGAAAATGTATTTACTGAATGAGAAAACTCACGTGAACGTCGGAAAGCTTTGATGATAGAAATCCAAGACATCTTTGTAGTTACTGTCCATTTTCACATTTCGAATTAAAAGCACAAATCGTCTGGAAACCATCCGAGAAGCAGTGTTGCCAACTTGGCGACTTTGTCGCTAGATTTAGCGACTTTTCAGACCCCCCTGGCGACTTTTTTTCGAAAAAGCGCCTAGCGACAAATCTAGCGACTTCTTGGACAAACCTTATTTAGTTTATGAGACTCTCTGGTACTGCCGCGCGAGCGCAAAGTCCTGCTTTCCCAGCGCGCGCGCTCTCCCTCTCTCTCTATCTGCGTCTGCTCTGTTCAGTGAGCGGCAGAGAAGCAGCACTTTCAGATAAAAAAAGATATTCTGATGCTTCTAACTCTATTTTACATGCAAGTATAGCCGAAATCACAGCACAGCCATTGTCTTAATCGTATGTGTATTTTATTTCATTAGACAATGTCGTGATTATGAATCACGATTTTAGTGTAGATAAATATCTTCGAGAGCTGGTTATGTAGTCCTAATGGGCCGCGTTTCAGTCACTATTTCATATTTACCCCGTTGTCTGACAAAAGAAACCGTAAAATATATCAATATATCTATGAAATATATAAATGAAAACAGTTTTATTGAATTTGGCTGCATTAAATAGCAGTATGTGAGCACAGAGACGCAAGACAACAGGACCTACTGACGTACGCTAAAGAGCTAATATGCTAATGAGCGTATGACGTCATTTAGCGACATTTGACGACTTTCCAAGTGGGGTTTAGCTACTTTCCATCGAAAAAAGTTGGCAACACTGCCGAGAAGCGCGTGAATGCAGCAACTATCGTTACACTCGCTCTGACTGCAGCAGGTGGTTTGCCGTTAGCTTAGCTAGCTACATTAAACGCGTCTAACTTAAAATGCCAAAAACTAAACATTCTAAAGTGTGGCTATATTTCACGAGAAATGATTCAGACACTGCGACGTGCAGCAAATGTTTTACAGCAGTTGCGTGTGAAGGGGAAAACGCGTCAAACCTAATGAAACATTTGATGGTATGTGGAATAAACTTGAAAGCAGAGGGATGCACCGTGTTCGACAGTTTGCAGACATCAGCTGGAGAGGTGTCGTATTTTACCAGAGACGGCAAATATGTGAAGTGATCTAGGAAAACCCAACACATGGTGAAATTTTACCTTTTTTAGGTTTTGACACCATATGAAAGCTGAGTTCAGGCCCCTTTCCAAAACTTTTATTTTTTACATAACCTACGTTATGGCTATCTTAGGTTGGCTGATAGCAATGATTTTCAGGAATGGGATTTTGAGAAAAACGGCTTTAAAGTGAGACGGCTTTCACTTTCACTTTACGGGTTTAACGAGAGCTGTCTGTCAAGTTAGGAGCGCTACTGCATCATTACACAAACAGACTAACGTTTGTTTTCCGTTGATCACCCATTTTATGTTTAGTAAATAATGCAGCCTACCTTGTAGTAAAAGCGAGCGCAGCGCAACTGTTCGCGCACTGTGCATAAAACAGACTGTCATCGGACGACTCCTCTTTAGTAACTTCATCATCCGATCCTTCATCTCTGGATGTGAAATAGCCCGTAACATCATTTAGGGCACTGACATCACCAAAACTGAGCAGATTGAGACGAGTAAGATCGGTTAAGTGAGCAGCTGCAGTACTTTAGACGGCGTTGTTGTGCTCCGCCATCTCGCGATATTAAAATAAATAAATAAATAAATAAACAAATAAATAAATAAATAACTTTGCTTGCCGTACTTTACACAGGACTGGTGGAGAATGTGAACTGATACGCCTTTACTAAATATGTTGCGTGGTTTATTTTGATAGGTAAACTGTTTTTGTGGTGTTAAGGGAAAGCACCTCCGCAGCGCGTTCTTAACATAGGAGAAAGACAGTCATTTCTGCTTGCTGCAATAAATGACTATTTTTCTGCACTAAACTAGTGAATTTTGAAGAGATATTTTCAGAGATGATAGACAAGATGTTATAGAATAATAATTTAATGAAAAATGAATTTCCTGAAAACGTCCCACCGCAACATCCGACGGGTTTTCCCAGATCTCATCACATAGGGTCATATTTCTGCAAAAGAATTGCTGAAATTTTAAGCTGTTAAACTATTGTAGTTGGGTTAGGTGGCTTAGGTTTTATTGTTGTTGCGTTTTGCATTGACTTAATAATGTATAGTACTCCTTTTTTTTTTTTTTTTTTTTTTTACTTTTAATACATTGTTCAATTTAAAGAACTTTTTTGTCCAATAAAAATATATTCTTGTGTCATCCACCACTTTGTGGCTTTTTTAAAAGTATCGGTTCAGGCACCGTTTTGGCACTGGTACCGTTTTAAAAGTATCGATTTGGCACCGGTATCGAAAAAAAACCCAAACGATACCCAACCCTAGTTCTGTAGGTGAACGACGCCTCCTGAAGAGGCACAAAATCACTCTCACAGACCTTTTCCTGGACTGTTCCAAGCCGGTGGAACGACCTGCCTATCTCAGTTCGAGCAGCTGAATCTTTAGCCATTTTCAAAAAACATCTAAAGACATCTTTTTTCGCCAGCACCTGACCAACTAATACTAGCACTAACATATTCTATTCTGTTCTATTCTATTCTATTCTATTAACTTTGATTTAATTTACTTAATGAAACAAAAAAAAAAAAAAAAAAAGACACCTTGCTATGTGTATTGTTCTAGGCTAACTGAGACTTGTCACAGCACTTGTATACTGTTGCTCTTTCGTTGGTCTGAATGCTTCTATTGCTTTTCTCATTTGTAAGTCACTTTGGATAAAAGTGTGTTTTGGCTGCTAAATGATTAATGAGATGTTAATGAGAAAACATCTGCAAAGAACATAAATGTTCATCTAAAAGCTCAAGTACATCAGTGGAGTCTCATTGTAGGGTTGAGTTGATTTACTCAGGAAAAGCAGCTCAAAGGCTACGATTAGTTTGACCATTATTTATAACTTTAGAGCTGTTAGT
>CM070022.1:797448-842361 GCA_036247105.1 Cirrhinus mrigala
TGTCTTCCGCCACATTCGCTCAGCTTTTCTGCATTGCCTTTTCATACTCTGTACTGCTGTTGATTTTCTCCAACATGATTTTTGTCTGCCAGTCGTCTTACTGACTTTCACTGGTGCAATGTCATCAATGACATTCTTAACTTTTGAGTTAAAGGACTCCAGGAGAAGATCAACAGAGTCTGCAGAAATGCTTGGCATTGAAGATATAGCCTTCATAAACAGCACACTAGTATTTTCGTTAATGCATCTCTTTCTGACAGAGACGGATCTAGATTCAGTAGTAGCAGAGATCAAAATATCAAAGAAAATACAGAAGTGATCAGATAGTGCTACGTCCTTAATGACAATGGATGAAATGTTTAGACCCTTACTGATGAGTAAATCAAGAGTGCGTCCACGATTGTGTGTGGGTCCATGCACATGCTGAATCAGGTCAAAAGTGTTTAAAACGGTTATAAATTCTTTTGTGGTTTTGATTTCTGCATTTTCTATGTGAATATTAAAATCCCCTGCAATAGCAAAACAGTCAAACTCTGAGGAAGTCATTGATAACAGTTCTGTGAGCTCTTCAACAAAGGCTGGAGAGTATTTTGGAGGCCTGTGAATAATGATAAATAGATTGCGTGGAGCATCTTTCAGCACAATCCCTAGATATTCAAAAGACAAGTACTGACCAAATGACACTTGCTTACATTGATAGACATCTTTAAATAGAGCAGCTACACCTCCACCTCTCCTAACAGCTCTGCAGACACTCATGAAAGTAAAGTTAGGAGGGGCTGTTTCATTTAGGACTGTTGCACTGCAGCTGTCTTCTAACCATGTTTCAATTAGAAACATAAAATCCAGGTTGTATGTGGTTATTAAGTCATTGATCAGAAATGATTTATTTTTTAGTGAGCGAATGTTTAAAAATGCTAACTTGATGCCATTACTTTTTGTCTCTAGAGCAGAGCTTTTGTCCGGAGAGCTCTCGAAGAAGGAGGCTGGTGAGCTGGACCCACAGGTTTTGGTGGTTGTGGTGCCCGCCGTTTTTTAGTTGATATCTGGGGGCTTGCAGCAAAAGAGTGGGAGAGTCTGGTTCCAGCATATACCAGTTTCTACGTTTTCTGTGAGAAGCTTAGAAGTGGAGATGCTGGAGAGAGGGATAAGGTGTCTGGTGAGCGGGGCTCTGGCTCTGGTGTTTCCGGTGGCTGAAATATGTTGTCCTGGCTTTCCTGGCTGTTTACCAGAAAGTCGTCCTTTGGCGCTGAGTCTTGGAGCTGTTGTAGTACGTCACAGTCTGTCTGTGATGAGCTCTGTGGGCAGGGCTCAGCCGGGATGGTGTCCATGAGCAGTGCTTGTTGTGGCTGTGTGGCGTTGTCAGTGTCCTTGTGGGATGCGTCGACCACATGACGACTCTGAAGCTGATGTGAAGTCCTGTGGTCACTCATACTTTGTCCAGGTGTGTGAGTGCCATTCATGTTGGGTGGACTGGCACACTCCACTGAAGGATGACGGAGTGAAAAATAGATGTTGTCCTTTAGCACTCTTGCACCAAGTTTGTTTGGGTGGAGGCCATCCAGTTTAAACAGTTGTCTATGGCCCCAGAAAAGATTGAATTTGTCGATGAAGTTGACTCCTTTTAGACTGCAGGTTCTTTGTAGCCATGTATTCAGCCCGAGCAACCGTGAAAACATGTTAGTTCCCCTTGCTGGGAGTGGTCCACTGATGAACGGCTGAACTTTAAGTCTTAAAAGTGTTTCGATGAGTTCACTGAAATCCTTCTTTAGGAGTTCTGACTGCTCTTTCCGAATATCATTCTTCCCCACATGGATGATGATTCGATTTGCAGTCTTGTGCTTCATTAGGATGTTCCGAGGTTCCCTGTTCACATCAGAGACGGTTGCTTGAGGAAAGCAGCATGTAGTTGTAGTCCTGCTACTGATATTTCTGATAATGGAGTCACCCACTATCAGAGTACTGGGCTCGGCCGCACTCCGAGCTGAATGCCGCCGTCTGCTCGACCTTGAGCATCTGTTTGTAGCGACGTTAGCTGCTGGCTGACACGATCCATGTTCAGTCACATTTGGGGATTCCTCACCCACATTTATTAGTGCTTCAAATCTGTTCTCAAGCTGTATAGGAGGTGGTAAAACACCAGTTTTTGCAAGCCTTGTCATAGCCATATCTGGGGTAGAGGATGCTACCGCAGCAATACTAGATACTTGTGACAATCTGATTTCTCGAGTGCCTTTGGGTCTCGCTCCCTGTTTGTGCCATCGATTAGTGTGTCGATCAGTTTCGGCTTGTTCCTCTACACTTAAAACCTAGGTTCACGGGACTCAACGGCTGTATGCTGAAGGGGTCCGTGACGACGGTCTGCTGAGTGTTCCGCCTGTTTTGGAAGTCCAACAAGTAACTTTGTTTCAAGAACCACAATCCTTTGTAGAAGTCTGTGGCAGTTTGTGCAGCAAGTAGATTCCAGAAGAGGCTGAAGAGGCTTTTTTTTTCTCGTCTGTTGAAAGTAGGCAGTTGTGTTTTCCCGTCTCCGGAATGTAAACTGCTGGCAGTGGGAGTCTCCTTTTTCGTAGTATTATTCCAGTTACGAAAAGTTTTTAACTTAGTGTTTATGCCAGAAATCTGTTGTTTGAGCACTGTGCTGATCTGCTGAGGTTAAAATCTTAGAAAACTCGGAGAAAAGTATATAAACAGGGAGCAAAGCGCGGAGCAGAAGGCAAGAGCGTCCGAACAGTAGCAAAGCCGTAAGAAAAGTGGATTTTAATTAAATTTTATGGCTTAAACAGCTCTTATAGATACTTAATAACTAGGAGAATTGAAATAAGCATAAGTGTAACACATCAAAGTATTGTGTGATAATTTAGGACACTTTTATTAGCATTTACACTGACCAGAATTATAAACGCAACACTTTTGTTTTTGCCCCCATTTTTCATGAGCTGAACTCAAAGATTTAAGACTTTTTCTATGTACACAAAAGGCCTATTTCTCTCAAATATTGTTCACAAATCTGTGTAAATCTGTGTTAGTGAGCACTTCTCCTTTGCTGAGATAATCCATCCACCTCACAGGTGTGGCATATCAAGATGCTGATTAGACAGCATGTTTATTGCACAGGTGTGCCTTAGGCTGGACACAATAACTCTAAAATGTGCAGTTTTACTGTACTGGGAGGGTCCGAAAACCAGTCAGTATCTGGTGTGACCACCATTTGCCTCACGCAGTGCAACACATCTACTTCACGTAGAGTTGATCAGGTTGTTGATTGTGGCCTGTGGTACAGATCCTTGCAACAGGCCATGCATTATCATGCTGCAACATGAGGTGATGGTCGTGGATGAATGGCACAACAATGGGCCTCAGGATCTCGTCACGGTATCTCTGTGCATTCAAAATGGCATCAATAAAATGCACCTGTGTTCATTGTCCATAACATACGCCTGCCCATACCATAACCCCACCACCACCATGGGCCACTCGATCCACAACGCTGACATCAGCAAACCGCTCACCCACACGACGCCATACACGCTGTCTGCCATCTGCCCTGTACAGTGAAAACCGGGATTCATCCGTGAAGAGAACACCTCTCCAAAGTGCTAGATGCCATCGAAAGTGAGCATTTGCCCACATTCAGCATGTAAAAATTAAAAACAAAGGACTCATGGAAATTTCAGCAATGGGCAAAGCTAAATACTCCTGAATGAAAAAAAAAAATTGAGTGATGGCTTTTGGATTCTCCATACTAGCAAAAAGTAGACGGCAAACAGATCTTTTTTGACATTTCTGTTCTCGGTCAGTGACACGTCCATTTTGATGCTCACTTTCTTTGCGATGAGGCTTGACATCCTAAAAAGGATAGGTCAAAGAAACATTTATTAGACCTATGGAGAGTAAAGTACAACAGGAAACAGAGAGGAATCTCTCACCATTAAATCAAATTTTAAAACTTACTTGAATCAGAGAGGAGTGTAGCATTTTCATCTGAATGCCGATGAATAAACAAGTAATGCTGTACTCCAGAGTTCAGACCTGCAGTGACAAACAGCAATATTTCTTTCTTTTTTTCTTTCTTTTTCAAATAAACCTGCAAGATAAAATGCAAAAAAAATAGAAAAAAAAAAGATTTCGGTAACTTCAGATTAGCAGATTTACGGGTTTCCCAGGTAGTACTGTGAGTAAAAAGAACTAATGTACCTTTTTGTGCAGCATGTTGGTCATGTTTCCTCTGACTTCCACTTTTCACCACTCTGATGAGGTTGCTGGTTCAACTTTAAAAAGTGCTCTCTGAGTTAGATGAAGGTCTTTTCCAAATATTCATTTCATAATGCATCTGCAACAACCAAATACAGTATTTAGCATAATATACAATTAATTCAGCAAAACAAACAATTATATTTTACTATACTATAACTGCAAACACCAAATACTCACAGTTATCCACAGAAAAAATGGAAACATCTCCATCAGCTTCTGTTTTTTTTTTCTTGATTTCTCCTGTATTCATGTTTATTACTCCCACCTGACAGTGATTTGACTAAAACATTGTTTCATCTTTTCCTATAGTATAGGTCCAATGCAAACTACAGTACATTGGACACTGGACACTATACACTGTTTAGCCCAAAGAACTCTACAACCGTTTTTATCTGAATATTTTATGCAAGCATGTTAGAAATTATAAACCTCCTGGCAGAGAGTTTCTAAGCCTAAACAACATGATAAACCATCTTTCGTCGAGTTGCTTCTTTAAATAAACGTGTAGGGTGATAAAAAAAATGACAATGGTTCAGGTAAGCGTAATTAATACATTTTCTCACTTATCAGTGTAATTGTCGTTCTCTCGACCGATGAGTCCGCGGCCGTAACGGAGTTTAAACTGCGGCGCTCGCACGCTTTGTAAGCTGAAATGCGGTACTTACTTTGTAGACGAGCCAAAACTTTTCAGCGCATATAGAAACAAGTTCAAGTTGTTTGCCATTTATGTCAAAGATCATTTGCCATCTGTTTGGAGGATTGAGTTATAAGAACATATTTTCAGAATGTAAATAAAACACTGAAACTGAAAATATGAGCATGGTGCACCTCAGTATAAGAACAGTATGGCATCTTTTGACATAACTAAAGCTCTTGCAGTCTTGTTAGTGTGCACAATAAATAGCAGACTATAGCATGTACCTGTTAATTAATAGATACTTGTCAAGATTGCTGTACACTGCTAGTACACATTTATATAGGCTACCTTGTACCTGATAGTTTTGTTGTTATAAATTAATGTATTTAGGTTGATTCAGTGATATTAAGTAATATTTTAGATTTAAGTAAAATCAGTTAATTTTGATTTTATGATTTTTTTTTTTTTTTTTTTTGTGTAAAGGATGATGTGGCAATTATTTTCTATTAAACTTGAAAATGCTGATGTAAATAAATTTATTTTCTTCAGAATGAAAGGTTTGTTAAAGTAAAATTAAATTAAAAACACAAATACAATGTAGTATAATCACTTTAAATAGCTAATGTAAATACATACATAAGGCACTGTTTAGCCCAAAGAACCCTTTTGTGCCAAGGGTTCTTTCTCCTTATATAAAATGGTTCTTTCTCCTTATATAGAACCTTTTTGGCATAAACGGTTCTTTGGAGATGAGTAAAGAACCCTAGGGTTCTGTATAGAACCCCAATGAACCTTTTTTTTTCTAAAAGTGTACATTAGTTCAATTCCATTTAATTTACATTTATTTGTGTAGCGCTTTTCACGATATACATTGTTGCAAAGCAGCTTTACATAAAATGAAAGTTTAGGAGTATTTAGTACATTACATTTAGGAGTTGTTTAATATACATGTAAATTAATGTTATTGTTTGCAATTACAAGGTTAGAGGGTGTTTTTGGAGTAAAATCAATTTCTCTTCCGTTGCAATATGTTTCTTCATGTTGTGAGCTCTATAGGGGCAAGGCTTCTAAACTGTGAATTTTTTGGTTTGTGATTCAAATAGCAATTGTTTTTAGCTGCCACATTTATCAGTGTACAATCATTTGTATGATGGGATTGGCGACATACAAATGTCTTTAATGCCCTTTGAATGGAACATACACTTGTTTCAAACTGGAATCATGGTGGAATATCTGGTGATGTCCACTTCATAGGGCACTTACGGTCAAATAGAACGAACGCCATATGTGATAAGAGTTACATACAAAATATGCAGAGTTGGGGGGGCACGAGGACTGGGATTGGGAAACGCTGCCTTACCCTAATCCAACCCTTTACAGGAAACTCTCTGCATTTATACATTTTCAAAAAACTTAATTCTGTGTATAATCTTGTTTCATTATGGGGACCAAAAAATGTCCCCACAAGGTCAAAATGTACTGGTATTACTGTTCTTGTTGGGGACAATCGGTCCTCATAACATAGGCAGAACCAAGTACACACACAAACACATTTAATTTCAACAGCATGAAATGAAAAATGATTGATGTGACTCTATATTAAAAACTAAATGACTGATTTCCATCAACACAAATAGAGTTGGAGAAAAGCACAGAAATACGCAGTAGGACTCACACAAACACTGGTCTTACTGTCTATATGAGGATTTATTACACACATTTATTTAGGGATGCACCAACACTGCTTTTTCCAGAACGAGGCAAGTACCAGTACTTTTATTTTTGGTACTTGCTGATACTGGCTACAGATGCCTGTATTTTCATTGCATTTCTAATTTTTAAAAATATTGGGTACAGAAACCAAAACAATACGTATAATGTTTGTTAGCTTAGCTCATTTAGCAAAGAGATATTTCCTTTAGTTATTGTCACACTTAATTATACTCATTAAAATGTATCTTACAGGTTTTTGTTACTTCCACTGTTCATTTTTTTGCTCTATGGTAGATCATCTTTAATTTAATAGCATTAGAGCTGCTCTGCTGCAGCGTCTCAGTAATGTCATCACAAGATGTTTTGCTGTAATAATGCAGGGAACCACTCGTTAAATAAATCGTTATAAATCTTGTAACTGTGATGAACACATTTTTAGAAATATAAGATGCATTGTTTTTCATCTGTGCAGCAACCAAAGCGACTCACATAATGCAGAACACTCCTGAAGCAACCAAAACATGCACACATTACATTCTGTTGCAGAATGAGAGGGACACGTATAGACTAACTAAATGTTGTTTTATAGGCCTATTGACGAGTAACACACAACAGAAGTGCTCTCTCTTACTGTCTTTCTCTCTTTGCCATTAAGTAATTTCTGCATTATTTTACTTGTTTATTAAATATCCGACCGAACTACAAACTTTTCAGTAATGCCTGTGAGAAAGGTATCGTTTGGTATTGGGGCATTTTAACAAGTATGAGTACAGGAATGTAGTATCGGGTCCCTACATTATCATGTTATTTCACTGACAGAAGTTCAGCTGCAGTATTAATGTCATGAAGAAAAAAGAAGAAACTCTATAACAGGGGTGGTGAACTCTGGTCCTGGAGAGCCACAGCCCTGCAGAGTTCAGCTCCAACCCTAATTAAAACTCACCTGCCTGTTGTTTTCTAGTAACCCTTCAGACCTTAATTAGCTTGTTCAGGTGAGTTTGACTAGGGTTGAAGCAAAACTATGCAGGGCTGCGGCTCTCCAGGACCGACGTTGGCCACCCCTGCTCTATAACATCTCACTGTTACTGATTTATAATGCAGCTCAAAGCATTATGGGTACAATCTCTTGTCAATCTATTCTGGTTCATCAACACAGTTTCACTGAAGAGTGAGGATAAACATGAAACCCAGCATAGAGCGGCTGAGTGAATGTGGTCTGGACTGTGTGGATGAGGCTCATTGTGTCAGAGACGCTGTAGAAGGACAGAGTTCCTGCACTGTGATCCACAAACACTCCTATTCTACTGCTGATGGACTTTACAGGGAGAACAGTCACTATGTTATTGTGTCTGAACGAGTAACTGGAGGGAGTGCAGATCAAACTCCAGGACTGATTGTTATATCCAAAGAAACACTCATAACCTGCTCCCTTCTTGCTGATGCTCTTATATGACACTGATATACGCACACCTTGAACACCTACACTACTCTCAATCTCCCAGTAACAGCGTCCACACACACTCTCTCTACACAACACCTGAAACGCACAATCAAATCTGTCTGGATGATCAGGATACGACTGATCTGTGCCAGTACCAGTAACCACTCTGTTGTTCTCAGACAGACAGAGGCGTTTATTCACTGTGTTCAGATCCAGAGTGAGCTGATGGGAATCTGATGGAGATAAAACACATCAGAATCAGGAATTATGAATCTGTTTGATGTTTTCATGTATCTGAACTCTTCATGTTCAGTGTATCATCAGTGTCTCAGTACAGATGAGCAGATATCCTGTGCAAATCATCATTTACATCATCAATTATAAAACTCTTCTTTCACCTTCTACAGGAAGAACATGAACACACTCAGTGAGTTTTTCTGCTTGTTTTCTTACTGACTTACATTGTAGGAAGTCGTTTCTGGTCCTGGGAACAATGTTGGTGGATGTGACTGTGGAAATCAATAGACATGAACAGTGTGATTCTCATGATCCTGCATCCATTCCTAACACATTTCTAATATGATGTTCTCCATGATATGAGATGATGATGGACTCGTTTCTGAGAACAGATGAATCTCCAGGACTTTACCTCTGTCTGAGATCTTCTTGAGCTCCTCTTTGCAGAAATCTTGGAGTTTGTCTCTCAGCTGATGGACAGATTCTCTCAGAACATCAGAAGAGAAGAGAGAAGTGAAGAGATCATCATTTACATCTGTAGATTCAGGAGGTGCTGAGAGAGACTGGAAACTCTACAGAAAACAGAAATCGAATCTCATCAGCTCCACACTTCACCCAATAACCTGCACCAACATCAGATTTGACTTGACTGATCTTTAGTAACTCACCTCAATCCAGCACTTTTACATCAGCTTTTTTCTTATAAACATTCTAGTATTTGCCACTAAAACGATATGTGATCCCAATCATTTGTTCAAATGTTTTGTTTATATTTGTGTGTTCAGCGGTAAAATGAACATTTCTAGACTAGAGCTTGTAGATCTCTGTTACCTGCAGGAACTGGATGTGATCCTGTGTGTGTGAAAGCTGCTCCAGCTCAGCGTCTCTCCTCCTCAGATCATTGATCTCCTGCTCCAGTCGCTCCAGTCGTCCTTCAGCTCGACTCACCGCTCGCTTTTCCTGATCTCTGATCATCTGTATCAGCTCAGAGCGGCTTCTCTCAATGGAGCGGATGAGCTCAGTAAAGATCCTCTCACTGTCCTCCACTGCTGTCTGTGCAGAGCGCTGTTAGGACACACAGTGATTCAGGCTTCAGTGGGACTGAAAGAGACAAGAGAGTCTGAACTGAGACTGAGACAAACTTCTCTTCTTCTCCAGACTCACCTTATGAGACTCCACAGCCTCTCTCAGCTGCTGAAGATATTTCTCTCTCTGCTGGATTCTCTGCTGGAACGTCTTCTGCGTCTCCTTCAGCTGGTGCTGTAGGACAAATTGATTGACAATTGATTGCGCAACCTTTTAAAGTATACTTCTTTTCATAGTGTGCATGAACGCAAGTGGTCAGCCCATGCTCTCTTAAAAGAAGTTATGACCAATAAAAATGTCTTTGTATTCTTTTAAACTAAAGTTGCTGCCATCTCATAACCCCCCTTATAAGCCCTTGTCAATGCAGCCATTTGTTGTTGTTGCAGTCTTTGCTGTTTTGTTGTTGTTATATCTCTTTAATTTAGTTTTCTACTGTGAAAAAGCAGCTGGGACTAGTGGTGCCACCTTGTGGAACAACTGATTAATGCAAAACCAAGTTTTGCACGTGTGGCAGCACGTAAAAAGTAGGTGCGGTTACAAATATCATTTGGTGTGCATACAGTACGCATGTAATATTTTGGTGACGAGATTTGCGCTACGCACACTGTACGCTGACCCTCACGTACATGTAAAAAACAAAGTATACTTTGGGATTAAATCTCACATGAAACTACTGCCACTAAATCATCATGTTGATGAATACAGTAAATATGGAACTTATAACTAATGACTGTAGGATCAAACTCCAGAAGTGATGGTCAGTTACAATCATCGCACATTAAGTATAAAGCCTGTTTCACAATGCAAGCATAAGGATCATGAAAGTGAGACTGACACAGATGTAGAGCTTCACACTGACAGTGTTTTTGTGTTCTGTGTAGTTAAGCTGCGACTCTAAACAGAAAATAAACAGACTATTGGATCACTACACTGAGTACTGACTCGATTGTTAGCTTTAAATACCTGTTTCTCTGTCCTCTGTGCTGCAGCTGATACAATATCGTGGTTTTTATGATCCTCTGTCGTACACAGCACACATATACATTTCTGATCAGTGCGACAGAAAACCTCAAGGAGCTTCTCATGTTTCTGGCAGATCATCTCCTGCAGTCGTCCAGTGGCATCGATCACTTTGTGTGGCTTACGTGAATGAAACTCCTCATGACGGTCAAAATGAGTTTGACAGTAAGATTCCAGACACATCAGACAGGACTTGACGGCTTTGTATTTTGTTCCAGTACAGACGTCACACTGCACATCTCCAGCTCCAGCGTAACAGTCAGCAGGAAGTTTGGTCTTCTTCAGTTTCTCCACCATTTCAGCCAAGATGGTGTTTCTAGCTAAAGCAGGTCTTGGACTGAAGGTCTGTCTGCACTGAGGGCAGCTGTAGACTCTCATCTGATCCTCATGATCCCAGCGGTCTGTAATACAGCTCTTACAGTAACTGTGTCCACACTGGATGGTCACTGGATCCTTCAGGAGATCCAGACACACTGAACATGTGAACTCGTTCACTGAAATTCTGGCTTCTTCCATTTTACTGCTCGAATACAGACACAAACACACAACAGCTCAACTACACTTCAGTTTCTCTTTCCCTGAACTCATGTGATTCCTGTTTCCTGGTTCTGTGTTTGGGTGATGTGTGTAAAACAGGTGTGTCTTCAAGTCTTTAACCCTCTGGGGTCTGAGGTGATTTTGGGGCCCTTTAGATGTTTTGACATGCCCTGATATTTGTGCTTTTTTCAGCTACTTATAACATACTACCGGCCAATATATATATTTTTTTGTATTCAGCACAAACGGTGCTACAATAATATGTGAGCAAGATGGATGTACATGTTTGCATTTTTTAGAAAAAAAGATTATGCGTGGTTAGTAAGTTTTGGGAAAATAAATGTAGCTGAAATAAGGCCATAAAACTCATACTGAATAGTCCTGAACAAGGCTTTTGAGTAATCACTCTTGTAGGCTAGAATATTTACTTCAAAATGATGTGAAAATGATCACGCTTACTCTTTCACAGAAAACAATATATAGATGTAAATTTTCTAAGACATGTTTTGTGATAGAAAGCCATATGCGAGGGAGGGATAACAGCCATGAATATTTAGTGATTCACACCTGAGAGACAAAAGGCCGTCCCCTAATGGCCCATTTTACTTACACAATATAACACAATATAATCAAAACATACATAATTATGGTCAAAAATTATTATTGTACTCACTGACCTGACCACAGAGATGTGAACAGACCTTGTCATTCCTGTTCAGCAAGTGAACTAGTAAACCATACCTGATATTTAAGTGTTTGCTGCTTCTTTCCACGGATTCAAGATATATATATATAAACATATATAAATTCAAGATATATATATATATAGTGAAGAATAACAAATAACATCTGATGTTGGTACAGCACTCTTAAGAAGAAAAGTAAAATCAGCAGTTAAAATCAGCAAGATTCATCTGCGGTGCAGGTATCAGATCACTAAAAAACAAAAACAAAAAAAACATCTCTGAGCATGTTAATATCAGAAGAATCCATATATAACGATCTTGTAGTCTCAGATTCACGCATACTTTGTACTCTGTAAAAAGGACATTTTATATCTGAGAAACAAATTATGGTTTAGCACCTTATGAAACTCTTTTTGGGAACAGAGTATTAATAATAAACATGATCTAGACATTCTTAGACTCGTAGCATTCATCATGTTACAGTGTACACAATATTACTTTTATATCGTAATTTGTTTTATATTATATAGAACATGAAACTTCATCGAAGAAATTTAGATACAGTGAACTTCCTATCATTTTCAAAATGCTTCACTTGATTTCAAACATTTTAGCTAGGAATCATAGTTTAGGAAAAACCAAGCGAGTAAATGTGTTCAAGCTTATGTCAAAATAACACGTTAACTAATGCAAAAAAGAAACATTACTTACTCATCAGACGGATCTCTTTCTCCGGATCAGCCACGCGTCGCGTTGTGTTCTTCTTCCAGAAACGAACAGTAGCCGAGATGATCTTGATGAATCGTCAAGCTTTGTTTACGATGATGTGGGCGCTAACACGCGGCGCCACGCACGTGGCTATTTATCATATCAAAAGCAAAAGCGGCTCATGGGTGTGATCACATTAAAAATAATTAGCTCTGAGGGAAAAACTATGCATCATGTTGGTTTCATACGGATTACTTTAGCACAGAATATTTGTTTTTGATAAGACTTGATTTATTTAATGTGTGTCGAATATTCAGGGAGTTTAGGTTCATTTTATTGACGCATTTCTAAAAGCAGTTCGCGGAGGTGGTGAAGACTGAGAAAGCATCCTGTTTGTTTTCTTTAATTTAAAGAAGCACACAGTTCAGTTTTTATTGTGAGTGTGCACAAATAAAAGTATACACTTAATGGTTTCTAATGATGTATAACACTTATTTGTGTGACCAAAATCGACAGAGTATTTTTAGCGTATTTCGTACTGATCTTAAAAAACGTGAGCTGATCACGCCGGCGTGATCGTCGACCCCAGGGAGTTAATTTGATTCCACTTTCCTCACATAACGAGGAAAATCATGCTGTCTGTGTCCTCCTGTAGATTAGCTCAGGCTCTTCTGTTGAACCCATGTTTGTGCACCCCAGCCCATCGTACTCAAATTCCCGCTAAACCACTTTCATCCGTAAAATCTCCCTTTTTTAAAATAGGAACACGGTCAGTCAACTGATTGAGACATGCTTGCCGTCCCAAACATCCATTTGCCACAAAGATTGAACAGAAATTCAGCTCTACGTACCTTTCCTAATACTGGGCAGAAAATATCTGTCACTCCTTCCAGTCGCTGTTGCAAGTGATTTCTCCATACATCCCGCAAGATTTTTCATAAGGATCTGATGCCTAAGCGGTATTTCTAAAATTATAATCATATTGAATAATAACAAAATTGTGAATGTGTGATAATCTGTCTCAAAATCTCTACAGTATACGGTAAATGATAGACATTTTAATCTGACCGCCACTAAAATCCAAATGTGTAAACATTATCTCAAGACTTATGCATTGCTTTATATTGTGCATCGGCTTGTCTGAGTCAAGATCATCTGCTCAAAATATCGACCTATGATTTAGTATGCTTTACTATTCTTTCACGAAGTTATAATCCAAAACGTTGCACAAAGTATACTGTGTTCTAAAAGAGATTTTGTTTTTCCTGCCATGAAAATGTAGCACTTCTATTAACTTTAATAACTTTAAAGCTGTTGTCAAGACTGAACATACTCTCCTTGTTGAAGACTTTGCTCCTACTGCTGTTTTACTTTGCCTTGCCCAAAAACACCTATCTATGCTCCTTCCTCCTTTTAGTTGTCTCTGAAGCTGCCCCTAGCGTGAGGCTGCTTCCACAACAAGGAACCTTTCTGGCTGTCACTTTGCATGCCTCTCTCTTTTCTTCCTACAGCCTTCATTTTAGAAGCACCCAAGCGTGAGGCTGCCTCCGCAAAGGTGCCTGCCTCTTCTCACCCCTTTGCTAGCTATCCACCACCTTCATCAGCTGAACAGCCATTTGCACCTTCTTTACAGCCATCCAAATAACAACCCTAACTCACGCTGCCACTATGGAAGCTTCACCTGTCTCTGGGTGTTTTTACATCTGGTCGTTTTAAAGCAGGGTTTCCCAAACTCTATCTTGAAGGGCCGGTGTCCTGCAGAGTTTAGCTCCAACCCCAATTAGACAAACCTGAACCAGCTAATCAAGCTCTTACTAGGTATACTTGGTGTGTTGAAACAAGTTGGAGCTAAACTTTGCAGGAAACTGGCCCTCCAGGACCAAGTTTGGGCACCCCTGTTGTAAAGGGTCTGAACATGTTCTGCTTGATTTGGCCCATATGGCCCATACCTTTCTAAAAAACAAACTGAGACCCTCTCAGGAGGTGGTCTAAGTATGGTTGGCTTTTAGCTATTGTTAAACTGCATTGTGAACACACATTGCTTTAGGGCTCACCTGACGTTTTTGTCCATTCGCGAATTCCAACATAGTTGGTCATCGGATGCTTCTGTACAAATTGGTTATTCATCATGGCTGCTTCTTCTGGCAGATTTTTACAGATTATGTTTATGGCATACATTTTCATGTTAAGCCCATTAAGATGTAATATTATGAAGTCACTGTATAAATATTTATATAAATGTCACAATTGCTTTTTCCAGTAAATGATGGAAGGAAAATCATGATCTATAATAATTTTTTATAAGGTTTTTATTTCAGACCTTAGCAAATAAGAAAGTAAAATCTCGCGGTGTGCGCAGTGGGCTATGTGTAAAGCATTTTCTTTTGCATGTTTCTGAAGATGGTCCGCTCGGTTCAGGCTAAGTAAATGTTAATTTAACTCACAAACGCTGTAGCTGCATCTTGTGCTACAATTCAGTCATGTGCTGCAATGCGACAAACTTTAGCTTGTGAAGAGGGATACTTTAAATGGCCTTTATCATCAGTACTTGATATGTCACTTTTTACATTACCGCATTACGTTACATCATTACTCTGTTCTGAACTGATAACTAATGTAGGATCAATCTCCAGAAGTGATGATCGGTTACAATCATCTTACATGAATTATCAGGAATATTAATGAGTGTTTCCTTAATATTTGAAACTCAAATATTCAAGTATTGAAACAGTGAAACTCTTCTTGCGGCTGCTATTCATTTGCACTGTTTTGTGTAGTGATGTAGTGAATGATGTAAGCTGTCAATATGGGTGCCGACATAAACATATGAAACGAGTGTCAGTAATTTTTGATCAGTGTTTAAATACCTGTTTCTCTGTCCGCTGTTCTGCTGCTGATACAGTGTCGTGGTGTTTATGTTCCATAATCGTACACAGCACACATATACATTTCTGATCAGTGCGACAGAAAACCTCAAGGATCTTGTCATGTTTCTGGCAGATCATCTCCTGCAGTCGTCCAGTGGCATCAGTCAAATTGTGTCTCTTCCTTTAAAGAAACTCTCATGTTGTTCAAGGTGATTCTGACAGTAAGAGTTCAGACACATCAGACAGGACTTGACGGCTTTGTATTTTGTTCCAGTACAGACGTCACACTGCACATCTCCAGCTCCAGCGTAACAGTCAGCAGGAAGTTTGGTCTTCTTCAGTTTCTCCACCACTTCAGCCAAGATGGTGTTTGTAGCTAAAGTAGGTCTTGGACTGAAGGTCTGTCTGCACTGAGGGCAGCTGTAGACTCTCATCTGATCCTCCTGATCCCAGCAGTCTGTAATACAGCTCTTACAGTAACTGTGTCCACACTCAATGGTCACTGGATCCTTCAGGAGATCCAGACACAGTGCACATGTAAACTCATTCTGATTCACTAAAATTCTGGCTTCTGCCATTTTACTGCTTGAATACAGAGGCACAAACACACAACAGCTCAATCACACTTCAGTTTCTCTTTCCCTGAACTCACACGTTTCCTGTTTCCTGGTTCTGTGTTTAAGTGATGTGTGTAAAACTGGTGTGTCTTCAAGTCTAGTTGACTCAGGTGCATTTAATTCAGATCAAACTAAACTCTGTGAAACTCTGATACTGAAATTTCTTCTACAGGGCTTTTTAAATGGTGGCCCGTGGGCCCAGTCCAGCCCGCCAGTCGTTTTCAGGCAGCCGGAGGGAAGAGTACATGCAGAGCGCACATAAGCCTTGAATTGTGTTTGCACTAGTTAGTTTGTCCACAAGAACTGGCCTGGGTCAGCTGAAAAAAAGGAAGAGACGCAACAACAAGAATCTACCGGAGATAGCAACATCAACAGGTGCTTGTGTGAGGGGGTTAAGAGATTTCCACAACTGTAGTTTAAACTAGACAGTTCAGGGCTCAACGCTAAGGATTTTTTCTACTGGCCCAGTTGGGCCAGTGATTAAAATTTTTACTTGCCCGGTCAAAATTTTCACTGGCCCTGCCACAAAAAAGTGAAAATAGTTGCTGTTGTCAATGTTTTTGACTCATGTTATCTTTTATTTTAATAAATAAGCTTATATGACATAAAAATTTTACATAACAATTAAATTGTACAATTCTTGATTGCAACTTCGATATCACAGCAAAACCTACTAGCCTAACTAATATAAAGTTCAAACATTATTTGTTTGTTCACAAATTATGTATTACAAATTAAACGATGCTTAGGGAAAAACAGCAGATGGACTGAATGAACGCAAATTCAGTGTCTGCCAGCAGGTGTCGCTTATGGAATAATGATACAGCGTTTCCTTGGTTACCGCTGTAAACAAAGCAGCGCCGTGCTTATGAAGGCAACTTTAAATGCATTATACAGAGGCAAATGAAAAGAAAACATTATGTAAACATTTCTTAATACAGTCAGTTCCCCTCAGAGATGCATTAATATAAACCCCGTTTCAATATTTAGGATAATATTTCCAATATTTTACGCAATGTAAACCGTGATCTTCCTCTGCCTGCTACAGTATTTTTTTCCTTTTTGCGTTCGTCTTTAGCGTCTCTGGCCTCTGTTAACGGATGTTTAACGAGTTTGTAATATTTCTACACACATGGAATTCTGAAAATTTATTGCATGCACTTTGTGTGCAAGCCCGGAACAGAGATCGGTTGAAATATGCCCTGTCGATCGGTGCATCTGTACTCCACTGTATAAATCTAGATTAATCATTGTTAAACCTATAAAGATACTCGTCAAAACGGGAATTTTGACATACTTTTGTAGGCTATCTGTCCGTCAGAGACGCGTATCTCTGTGATCTCTTGAAATTTTAATTGAACAAGGCATGTGCAAATGATAAACTTTTGTGACGAGGCAGCAGTGGCCCTAACGGGCCAGTGACAGATTAGTCAACTGTCCCGAGCGTCTTTCACGCTGGCCCCGGGCCATCGGGCACTGCTTATTATCGAGCCCTGAGTGTTATAAAGATAGTGTTATCGGTCATAATGTCTGGCGAGAAATAGCTCGAACACTAGACAAAGGTTATTATTAAATAAAGTATTGTTTGAAAGTCTGTGCGTTCAACTGTACACATGCTGAGCCGCTTCAGAAAACGCAAGTAATACTTCAGTGGACAAAAACACACACAATTATGTCAAAATGCACAGTTTTGGTGAGTTACCTCGTAAACATAAGCTATGTTTCCATCCAAAGTTTCCATCTAAACTTATGCGCAAAACTGGATTTTCACATAAAACATTTGCGAATAAAGCACCGTTTCCATCAGACGAGTCGGAGAGAACAAAATCGTCACTTTCTGATAAACTGCCACTAAATATCACTAAGAAAACTAGGAGAAGCAACTGAATGTAATTATTTCTTATATATAATAAATTACTTTGCAGACATAACACAATAAATGCTGTCATTGCTTTCGGAGGTGGCTGCCTGCTGTTGGGAACGCAGTTGTGTTCAATTAAACAGAAAAACTTTGACAGACTTTGCTCCTGCATTTCAGAATGACCAAAACAACATTTCAGATGCCGTGCAATGAGATCAGTCCACTGGTTAGTCGAGTTATCCCGTCTCATCATGCAAAGTCGCATGATTTTTTTCAATGTGCATGGAGGAATTTGAGGAATTTATTCATTAAATAAATCAGTTTCCACCATAGTTTATGCAAAACACTGATACAGTAGATGTTGGTATTGGTCAAATTTAGGGATGTCCCTGACTACGGATTTACATAGTCTATTCGAGGTCACCCCTAGTAATATTAGTTCATTTTAATGCTGAATACGCATTTCAATTTAATTTCTAATTTTAAAGGCCCCCCAGAAAGAGGTTGGTAGCGCCCCATCCCCTTGAGCCGGTTACATTTTTTATTCAGTTATCTGGCCCTTAAATGAAGCTAATTGGATAGCCCTGATCTAAATGTCAGTCTCAGACAAACACTCAAAAAACTATTTACAGAATCTGAACACAAAACTTCCATTTACATGTTTGAACCTCTGATTTATAATAGAATAAATTATCTAATTAAACCTAAAAGTAAAAGTGAACTCCGTGATTGAAAATTAAATGCATGTTTAATGATAAATGCATGACAATAAAACCAGCACTTTGTGACACCAGAAAACAGAACACAAAACACTGAAAAGGACAAGGACTGCTTAAGGTGAATAATGAAAATGATTTATTGACTGTTTGTGATCATTTGAATGAGAGTAATAATAAAAATGATTGATGTGACACTATATTAAAAACTAAATGATTTCAATCATCAGAGTTTGAAAAAGTACAAAAACACTTGGTCACTCAGCAGTGCTCACACACACACTGATTTTACTGTCTATATGAGGATTTATTACACACATTTATTCTGACATGTTATTTCACTGACAGAAGTTCAGCTGCAGTATTAATGTCATGAAGAGAAAACAAGAGACTCTATAACATCTCACTGATACTGATTCATCATCAGCTCAAAGCATTATGGGTAGAATCTCTCATTAATCTATTCTGATTCATCAACACAGTTTCACTGATGATCCAGAACTAAACCAAAACCCAGGATAGAGCGGCTGAGTGAATGTGGTCTGGACTGTGTGGATGAGGCTCATTGTGTCAGAGACGCTGTAGAAGGACAGAGTTCCTGCACTGTGATCCACAAACACTCCTATTCTACTGCTGATGGACGTCACAGGGAGAACAGACTGTATCTCATTGTGCCAGAATGAGTATCTGGAGGGAGTGCAGTCCAAACACCAGGACTGATCATTATTTCCAATCTCACTCTCTTTACCCTGTCCCTTCCTGCTGATGCTCTTATATGACACCGATATACACACACGTCCGCTCCACTCCAGCTCCCAGTAACAGCGTCCACACACACTCTCACTACACAACACCTGAGGATGATAATCAAATCTGTCTGGATGATCAGGATACGGCTGCTTTGTGCCAGTGACAGTAATCATTCTGTTGTTCTCAGACAGAAGGAGCCAATTATTCAGTGTGTTCAGATCCAGAGTGAGCTGATGGGAATCTGATGGAGATAAAACACATCAGAATCAGGAATTACGAATCTGTTTGATGTTTTCATGTATCTGAACTCTTCATGTTCAGTGTATCATCAGTGTCTCAGTACAGATGAGCAGATATCCTGTGCAAATCATCATTTACATCATCAATTATAAAACTCTTCTTTCACCTTCTACAGGAAGAACATGAACACACTCAGTGAGTTTTTCTGCTTGTTTTCTTACTGACTTACATTGTAGGAAGTCGTTCCTGGTCCTGGGAACAATGTTGGCGAATGTAACTGTGGAGATCAACAGACATGAACAGTGTGATTCTCATGATCCTGCATCCATTTTTAATATGTTGTTCTCCATGATATGAGATGAGACTTGTTTCTGAGAGCAGATGAATCTCCAGGACTTTACCTCTGTCTGAGATCTTCTTCAGCTCCTTTTTGCAGAAATCCTCCAGTTTGTCTCTCAGATGACAGACAGATTCTCTCAGACCATCAAGAGAGATGAGAGAACTCAAGAGATTGTCATTTACATCTGTAGATTCAGGAGGTGCTGAGAGAGACTGGAAACTCTACAGAAAACAGAAATCAAAACTCATCAGCTCCACACTTCACCCAATAACCTGCATCTGCATTCACTTTTTTAATATTTCTAGTGGATGCAGTCACTGATAATCACTATAAAAAGCATAAACAATATTATATAACACTAAGTAGACAAATACATCAACTTTAGAGAAAGCCACCACAAATTCAGTCAATTTAAGCCACGAAAATCAGAAAAAAGTCCCATCCATTAATTCATTGTGTTACAGGCAAATATAAATAAATTTTATCAAGTTCACTGATTTCACAATGAGTTAAATAAATGAGTTAAAAAGTTGAAATGTGAATGAAGTTTTGAACTGTTGGTGGCACTAGTGGTGTTTGACAGCAAAATATGTCGTCTGGAAGAAAGCGCGCAGAGAAATGATTCCTAAAAGATTTCCAGAGCTGAAAGCCATTTGTAAACAACATCTCTTTTAAAAAGAAGATAATCAGATGAGTGTCTGACTGATGATTATATAATAAGAGACTGATGAAATGTTTCTCTGTGAGTCTCCTGTCACAGCAGGATGTGTCTCAAGTCCACTATGATGGTGTTCTTCTAGATGTCTGTTACCTGCAGGAACTGGATGTGATCCTGTGTGTGTGAAAGCTGCTCCAGCTCAGCGTCTCTCCTCCTCAGATCATTGATCTCCTGCTTCAGTTTCTTCAGTCGTCTTTTATCTCTGCACACCGCTCGCTTTTCCTGATCTCTGATCAGCCGTATCAGCTCAGAGCGGCTTCTCTCAATGGAGCGGATGAGCTCAGTAAAGATCCTCTCACTGTCCTCCACTGCTGTCTGTGCAGAGCGCTGTTAGGACACACAGTGATTCAGGCTTCAGTGGGACTGAAAGAGACAAGAGAGTCTGAACTGAGACTGAGACAAACTTCTCTTCTTCTCCAGACTCACCTTATGAGACTCCACAGCCTCTCTCAGCTGCTGAAGATCTTTCTCTCTCTGCTGGATTCTCTGCTGGAACGTCTTCTGCGTCTCCTTCAGCTGCTCCTGCAGGACAAACGGATGATAGTGAATGACACAGAAAACTACTGGCACTAAATCAACATGTGAACAGATGAATCCAGTAAACATAGGGCAAGGCAGTATTAAAGGTCACTTAATGGTTGTAGGCTCAAACTCCAGAAATGATGATCAGTTACAATTATTGTACATGAATAATCATGAAGCATAAAGAGTATTTAGAAATATTTTATCAGTGTCTAGTTTTAAATACCTGTTTCTCTCTCCTCTGTGCTGCTGCTGATACAGTTTTGTGGTTTTTATGTTCATCCGTCGTACACAGCACACATATACATTTCTGATCAGTGCGACAGAAAACCTCAAGGATCTCCTGTTTCTGGCAGACCTCCTGCAGTCGTCCAGTGGCATCAGTCAAATGTTGTCTCTTTCCTTCAAACAAAGGTGAAAGGTGATTCTGACAGTAAGAGTTCTGACAGGACTTGACGGCTTTGCATTTTCTTTCAGTACAGACGTCACAGTCAGCAGGACGTTTCCTATTCTTCAGTTTCTTCACCACTTCAGTCAGCATGGTGTTTGTAGCTAAAGCAGGTCTTGGACTGAAGGTCTGTCTGCACTGAGGGCAGCTGTAGACTCTCATCTGATCCTCCTGATCCCAGCGGTCTGTAATACAGCTCTTACAGTAACTGTGTCCACACTGGATGGTCACTGGATCCTTCAGGAGATCCAGACACACTGAGCACAAGAACTCATTCACTGAAATTCTGGCTTCTTCCATTTTACTGCTCGAATACAGACACAAACACACAACAGCTCAACTACACTTCAGTTTCTCTTTCCCTGAACTCATGTGATTCCTGTTTCCTGGTTCTGTATTTGAGTGACGTGTGTAAAACAGGTGTGTCTTCAAGTCTATAAAGCAAGTTCCTCATTGCTGTTGAGTTTAGTCTCGACACACCTGGCTGTTATTAAAGTACATGCAAAAACCACACTCTCTCTCAATCAGTTTTCAGTTTTAGGTGCTTTATTTATATAATGACCAATATTTGTACATTTGTATTACCAAAGCATTGTAGCACTAATGCATAACAGTGCAATCAAAACAGTGCAAAATGAGAGTAATGCAAAACAACACCAAGAAAGAAAGAAGAGGAGAAAAAAAAGTAATTGAAATGCAAAAGTAAAGTAAATAAAAGTATTATGATAATTCAGTATGAAAAAGCATGAATAAATAGTTCTGGAGACAGACTGGTGTTGGATTTCTTCTGTTGTGACAGACTCGTACTGTACTGCTAGAACACAACAGTCTGCACATTCTCCTAGTAAAATTGGTAGTTTATCCTTAAAGTTGTGATGTATATGTTTAATTTTGGGGAGTCGGGCTTGTAATCGAAAGGTTGCGAGTTCGAGTTCCAGGTCCGGCAGGGATTGAAGGTGGAGGAAGTGAATAACCAGCACTCTCTCCACCCTCAATACCTTGACCTGAGGTGAGTCTCTTGAGCAAGGCACCGATCCCCCAACTGCTCCCCGGGCGCCGCAGCGATAGCAATATGGCTGCCCATTGCTCCGGGTGTGTGTTCACGGTGTGTGTGTGTGTTATTGTGTGCGTGTTTGTTCACTACTCACTACTGTGTGTGTGCACAGGATGGGTTAAATGCAGAGCACAAATTCCGAGTATGGGTCACTGTACTTGGCCACACGTCACGTCCTTTCCTTTCCTTTTCCTTCCTTTCCTTTTATGATAAAACTGTTTTCAGCTCAAACTCAGCAAAAGCTGCATCTTCCTCAAGTGTCCCCTCATATTCTACCATTGACAGTGTACAGACCCACACTTCAACAGAGCTGCAGGAGATCTTTTATACTCTTATTGATAATATAGTCATTGGTTATTTCTGTGGGGGTGAGAAGAATAGTTATTAATACAGGACAATTAACTGTTGATAGATTTACTCCCTAAATACAGTACAGATCACAGTGTGCCCACCTTAGTTGAATAAAAATCCAAAATGTTGTTTTATTGAACTGAAAGCCAGCTTATACAATGCAAATCATCCATGCAAACACACACACACACACACACATTATATAACCAATTTTTTTGAGTTTCCGTTAAGATGGAGTCCCACTGTTGATATGTAAGAACATGAGAGTGTCCTATTACGCCCCGCGTCTAGGGTATGTTAAGGGCATAATTAAAAGAACGGTTGTGGTGCTGGATTCCCAAATCACTACGGTCAGGGACCAAACAAGCACACCAGTTAAATATAAAATTGTGATGTTTATTTAAGATTGGACGTGAAACATAGAGAGCATCTCTTCGGGGTGGCCACAGGCCAACATAACAAACAAAAAGAACCTAGAACGAAAAAAAGGAAAACTAAGTAACCTAATTACATTGGAAAAAATAAAATACAGCCAGCTTACCTAACTGCCTAACCAAAAACAAAGCCCAACAGATTTACACAAAAGAAAAAGGCAGGACACCCCTTTGCTCTGTATCACAAGGTGTGCTATAACTTTAGCAAGGAATAAAAGCTAACTTTTAGCCACAAGACATTAGTGTTAACATTAGTTTGGCCACCGGCCGGAGGAGGAATCCAGGAGCTCCGAACTCGAACACGTTCGCACCAACGATGAGCTCGCCGGCTGCTTGCAACCGGCTTCCTTAAAAAAGACCCCGCCTTAATCGAGCGACCAATAACATTCCAACACCCCGGCGTCATACAACCTATGAGAAAAAAGAAAGAGAATAGAAGCAACACAATACAATGCAGGAAAATATCAAAAAGAAACGATCATTCTCATAACAGTCCACACAACATTAACCTCCTGGGGTTGACGGTGGCGCTGGCGGCGCCAATTGCATCTTTTCATGACACGAGCAAAAAGAACCTAAAATGCTCGCTCATTTTTGATCGTACATATAAGAGTAATACATCATTTAAATCTGTAGAGGATCTACTTTTATTTGAGTACACTCACAATATCAACAAAACATTATGCTTTTGCAAAACAAGGAAAATAAACAGCGTGCGCATTCAGCAGTCTCCGTCTCCACACGTAAGTTTTTGAAATGCGTCAGTAAAATGAACTAAAACTCAGCGAATACGTGACGCACACTCATGAGAGATATATCTATAGAAAGCTTGCCGAAAACAAATATTCTCTGATGAAGTAATTCGCATGAAACCAACACTATGTTCAGTCTCTTCCGTCTGCTTCATTATTTTTAATTAGATCACACCCACGAGACGCCTTCGCTTTTCATAGTATAATCGCCATGTGAGGGCGCGCGCCAAACGTAACGCCCACATCACCGTAAACAAAGTGCCTAGACCTTTTCTTTTCCAAGTTCATCTGGGCTACTTGTCCTTTCTGGAAAAAGATGCGCTGTGAGGAATAAGAATTCAGAGGAAGAACACGACGTGACACACGGCGCGATCCATCAGAGGAGATATTTACATGAGTAAGTCTTTCTTTTATTAGCCTGCTTGCGTTAGTTGTTACTGTGTTGCTGTGACAGAACTTGTTAAGAGTTTAAGACTTTTTTTGAAACTATAATTCATGACTACAGCAAGTGAAACATCATGAAGTAGGATTCATTTCATTGCATCAAAATGTGTCACGACGCCAGGATGTTTTTTTTAACGTTCTATACAATAGAAAACGATGCGATATAAAGATAATAGTGTTTACTCTTACGCTTAACAATAATAATATAGTTTCCCAAATATAAAACTTTTTTGTATTGTATAATACATACAAAGCATGCTTATGTTTAATTCATACATATATATATATTACAGATGCTCCTGATATTAACATGCTCACAAATGTTTTTCTTATGTTGTTTGTTTTTTAGTGATCTGATACCTGCACAACAGATGAATCTTGCTGTCTTTCAAACTGAGAGGGCTGTACTAACATCAGATGTTCAACTACGCATATTCTAGTGTAAAAAAAAAGTTCCTTGACTACTAATGATGAGTTTAGAGATATCAGGTATGATTTACTTTTTTCACTTATTGAACAGAATTCAGAAAACTGTTTTCAGAAACTACACAAAGTCTGTTCACATCTCTGTGGTTAGATCAGGGTGTTCAATAGTGTGTATTTGACCTTCATTATGTATATTTTGATTATACTGTGTTGTAAATAAAATACAAATAATCTAAAACTCCATTCTTCGAATCTCTCATTGTTTCTTACCTGACAGTCACAGTCTCACTGATGGGCCATTAGGGAGGGCTCTTTGTCTCTCAGGTGTGAATTGCTAAATATTCATGGGTCATTGCCACTCCTTCGCATATTCCCTTTCGATCACAAAACATGTCTTAGAAAATTTACATCAATATATTGTTTTCTCTGAATGAGTGAACAAGATGATTTTCACATCATTTTGTTGAAAAAACTCTAGACTACCACATCCAGTTCTCAAAAGTCTTGTGAACTAATGTTCTGAATGTGTTTCATGGCCTTATTTCAGTGACTTAAAACATTTAGTTTTTCACCAACCATGCATAAACTGTAACGAGGTCAGTGAACGATCCGGAGTCGTTGGATCCATTTGCGACAACTTTATTGAACAGAACTCGGAGTACAACAGGCAGAGTATGACGACAGCAGACGGGAGCAACGAAGTAAATCCAAAGAATAAACGATAGTCCAGGCAGAAGGTCGGGGCAGGCAGCAGAGAATCAGAACACGAGAGATAGACAGTCCAATTGGCAACAGGAAGGCAAACACAAGTAAACGCTAAGGATTGACAGTAGAAACTAACCAAAACTTCGCGAAGAGCCTGTCGAACGAGCGGGGTATAAATGGCCGCCAAGGGGAAGCGACCCGAGGAAGACCCGGAACCGGAAGTGGGGGGTCCCAGGTACGGAATCGTGGGTAGTGTAGTGAGTTAAAAGTCCGGTGATGGTTCCCGCTGACGGCGATCGGAGGGAGCCACAGAGACCGCGTTGGTGACATAAACATTGTTTTCTCAAAAACACAAACATGTACATTCATGTTGCTTACATATTATTGTAGCCTAGTTTGTGCTGATTACAGTGTAACCAGACTTTAGCCATGAATATGTTTTTAAGATACTGAAAAAAGCGCAAATGTCAGGGCATGTCAAAACTTCTCCAGGGCCCCAAAACACCCCCGGACCCCAGAGGGTTAATGTACATGTTTGTGTTTTTGAGAAAACGACGTTTATGCGTGGTTAGTGAAAAACTAAATTTTTTACGTCACTGAAATAAGGCCATGAAACTCATTCAGAACATTAGTTCACAAGACTTTTGAGAACTGGATGTGGTAGTCTAGAGTTTTTTCTTCAAGATGATGTGAAAATCATCTCATTTACGCTTTTACAGAAAACAATATATTGACTTAAATTTTCTAAGACATGTTTTGTGATAGAAAGGGAATATGCGAGGGAGTGACAATGGCCATGAATATTTAGTGATTCACACCTGAGAGACAAAAGGCCCTCCTCTAATGGCCCATCAATGAGACTCTGACTGTCAGGGAAAAACAATGAGAGATTCAGAGAATGGGGTTTTAGACTATTTATATTTTATTTACAACACAGTATCATCAAAACATACACAATGAAGGTCAAAAGCACATTATTGACTACATTGATGTTACATGTACAGAGATGTGAACAGATTTTGTGTCATTCCTGAAAACTGTTTTCTGGATTCTGTTCAACAAGTGAAACAAGTAAATTATACCTGATATTTAAGTGATTGCTGCTTCTTTCCATGGATTTAAGAAACAAAACTCATCATCAGTAGTCCAGGTGGCAGTCTTCATGTGGCATTCATGTAGCATTCATCTGTGGTGCAGGTATCAGATCACTAGAAAAAAACAACAACAACAGCAACAACAAAAAAACATCTGTGAGCGTGTTAATATCAGGAGCATCTGTAATATATACATATAGTATGATTTTGTAGTCACAGACTCACACATGCTTTATACTACCATAAAATATTGACAATTTATATCTGAGAAACTAATTATTATTTTTTAGCACGTTAAACACCTACTCACAAACAGAATATTAAAAATAAACTAATATTACTTTTATATCCTATTGTTATACAATAAATAAATATGATTTTATAGTCATAAACACAAGCATGCTTTGTATGTATTATACAATACAAAATCATTTTATGTCTGCGAAACTAATCTACTATTGTTAAGCACGTCATAAACATCTATTCGTGAACAGAGTATATGACAGTAGTTCTGTCTAAACAATCTTAGACTATCATTCAGTGTTACGTTGTAAACACTATTACTTCTATATCGCCTCATTTTTATTTTATAGAACATTACAAACATGCTGGCGTCGTCAAACATTTCGTTGCAATGAAATGAAACATACTTCATAACGTTTCACTTGATTACATGTAGTCAGGAATTATAGTTTGGAAAAAAAATCTAACTACTATAATGTCTACAAGTTATATCACAGTAACACAACAACTAACGTAAGTAGGCTAATAAAAGAAAGACTTACTCTTTCGGTGGATCTCGCCGTGCGTCGCATCGCGTTCTTCATCTGAGGGAAATATAAATCTTTCTCCTCACAGCGCGTCTTCTTCCAGTAACAAGATGCAAGTAGCCGAGATGAACAATGAAGTGAAGTCTCCGGCTTTGTTTAAGTTGATGTGGGCAGTGCGCCGCTTGCGCCTCCACGTGGCTGATTATAATAACAAACCGAAAATAGCTCGTGGGCGTGATCAAATTAAAAATAATTAGGTCTGACGAGAAAGACTGGACATGGGGTTGGTTTCATACAGATTACTTTAACACATGATATTTGTTTTCGATAAGACTTAATTCATTTAAAAGCAGACATATCAGGCTTTCTATAGATATCTCTCTCATGTCTCTGTGTTGAGCATTCGCTGAGTTTTTTAAACAGCATACCTTGTTTGTTTGCTTTATTTCACAAAACCACAGAGTGTTGTTGTTACTATGAGTATACACCAATAAAAGTGAATTCCTTACAGATTCCATTGATGTATTGCTTTTATCTGTACGATCAAAAGTGTTTGAGTATTTGAAGTTCTTTTTGGCGTTATCAGAAAAACGGCCACAAACCGCGCCGGCGCGTTTTTCGACCCCAGGGGGTTAATCTTCCAGCAACACTGAAGCTCCTTTCTGATGGGGTTCTTGTTGCTGGGATTGACAGGAGCTTCCTGGCAACTGGCACCAGCCCACCTGACATCTCCTGTCAGAAGTTGAGAAGGGACTGGCCGGTCATCTTTGTAGGCTCTGTCATATACTTCAGCACCAACTTGCAGCTCCAGAACTCGGTCCTCCCTCTCCTCCTCCTGCTCACAGCTTGAGAAGAAACCGTGCACCTCTGTGCCTGTGGCCAGTAGATGTGGTGGATCTTTTGAGAAAAAAAGACAGATAGTGAATCTTGACTTTACAGCCACTGGCACCTTTAAGCTTCATAAATGAAGAAATTTCTGGTTGCCTTGAGTGAACTGTTTTGCATGTGTGACGCTGAAGCCCACTTGTGCCTGAGTCGGGATGGTATTTGATAATGTGTCTTCATGTCTTGCAGTTGATGTATGGCGTTTTTACGCCATCTTTCTCAACTCGTAAACATTTTTTGCTTGCTTCAGACCGCTCAGAAATGTCGGTGAGCACAACTAACCAGCCACACTAAAGCAAACAGGAGGAGAGCATAAAGAGACAAGGCAAGAACTGAGTTCAGAATTAAAATATTTAGTTTATTTATGTAAAAGGTATATTTTTGTATAAAGATGGGTATCAAAGTGTTCGATTCCCATCCCAATCACGTGAGTCTAGTGCGCGCACACACACACACACACACACACACCTATTATTATGGGAGCTCTGCATAGGCGTGATGTTTTTTATTGTACAAACTGTATTTTCTATCCCCTTAACCCAAACCTACCCCTCACACAAAGGCATTTTTATATTTTAAAAAAACTTCATTCTGTATGATTTATAAGCTTATTTTATCATGGGGACCAAAAAATGTCCCCACAAGGTCAACATTTACTGCTGTTACTATACTTGTGGTGACATTTGGTTCTTATAGACCAATTTGGAGTAGATGTCACCGTTATGTCACTTGCAGCTGCGCACGCATAGTGGTTGCAGAAAAACACTGGTAACAAGTGGAGGTAAACGGATAAAATCCATGGAATAAGAAGGATTTTATAGAATACTGTCATCAAAGATGCCATTTGAAGCTAAACGCAGACGTTTAAACGGACATACTATGCATGAAAACTACTATGATTACTCTACTTTTAAAGGATAAATTTGATTTAAAAAATAGGTCCACATAATATTCACATATGCTGTTCATAGGGGATGTATTGTATTAGCCCTACAGTTACAGCATGAAATATTATTTAAACCTATTACTATTACCATTTTTACATAACATTTATTTTATCTTACAAATTACAGAAAAAAAAAATTCTCACAAATGCATGTTTATATCTCCTAATTTGGACATTTATAACTCAATTTAACTCAAAACTAGTGAGTTTGTTAATTCTGAGGGGGAAAAAGCCAGAAGTGCGGGATATAAACTCTGAGCCGAAGGGGAAAAGAGAGAATGATGAGTTGTTTTTCCGTATTAGAATTGTGAGATATAATCTCGGAATTGCGAGAATAAAGTCAGAATTTTAAAATATAAAGTCAAATTGACCTTTATTTTTTATTTTTTAATTCTTTTTTTCCATGGCTCCATAAACTGCTACTTGAACCGCCCACAAAAACGTCTTCCCTGTTTCAGATCTGTTAGATGTAAGGGATTACAGAGGTCAATTTAGCTCAAAGGGAATCATTTAAGATTGAACAGAATCTTTGTTTTACGACGGATCAATGAATTGGCCAGCGATTCCCATTGAGTTTCTCAGTGAGGTTATTAAATTTATATTAAATGCACCAGTTCAGCTAGAATCTGGAGGTACTTGCGTTGCCTTTGTGTTAAGGGATTCCCTTCAATGACGTCGTTGCAGAAAGGGGGTTTACCTCCCAAGGTTGCTGATTGGCTGGAAGTTCGTAGTCGTTCGAAGTGATGTCTTGGGCGCTGGTTGAAGTTTTGAGGCAGGCATGAAGTCTGAGACACGGCTCAGCGGCAAAACTTAACTTAGAACACGAAACTCTCAAAGGAAAGAAAAAGATTAAAGTAAAAGAAAGAAATGTGACAATCTCCTCATGGTTTGGTTTTAGAGTTCAAAAAAGCAGCGGCAAAAAGCATGGCTGGAAGCGATGACTAGGAGCAATAGCTAAAAAGCAACGGCTAAAAGCATGACTAAAAGCGATGGTTAAAACCAATAGGGAAAAGCAAAATTTTATGGTGTCCTGTGGTTTTAAACTCAGCTTTGGACACGTCCCAAAATGGTGTCTTGACCAATTAGATGTTGTCTTAACTCGGGATATTGCTATGTTTCTCCTCCCAAAACATAAATCAGCATGTTATCTAGTCACATGGTCAGAATTTTCCCGCTCTTGCAGAGTATAATTTGGCCATGATTTCTGTAACATGAATATAATACATTTGACAAAGAATTGATTGGTGGAAATGTTCAAAGCATGAATTTTCAAACTCAAACACAAATATAAACCCTTAAGCTATTCAATAGTTATTCAAAATACATACACAATGAGTAATTAGGACATGATAGTCAAATGTATGGGTTACATACACAATATGGAGTTATGCATAGAAATTATTAGTTGCTCAAAAGTCCTTTTAAGCATCATTTTGGTGCAAATTTATGTAAAAAGACAGTCTCTCCATCATTCTGTGAACTAAGGGCATGTTCTGAGGAACAAAAGAATTTTGAAGGAACTCGGTCTGGTTCTTGTCTTGGGTGGGGGAGCACCACCCAACAAAGTTTCCTCATGTGATGGTCCTGATGTGCTGTATCTTTGATCATTAATCTTGGGAAATCTTGACAATCTCCTTCCTGAGTTGGGATTATCAATAATTGTGTTCTTTTGTGTTAATGTTGCAAGTTGTTCAAAGCTCTTAATGAGTTGGTTGGTTAGTCTTACTTCAGGCTGGCTGGCGCCAGGGTATCATGGACGGATTTATGACGTTGTCTGGTTAGCTCGGGCCTCTTTGTGGAATTTGGCTCTTTGGTTTCAACAATGTTCCCAGTCCCACTATGTAACATCAATTTCATTGAATAACAGTGCTTATTACTGGGTGACAAGCTCTCGTAATATGTGGAGAATTACATCTAATCAATATAATCTATAATCTTTTTAAATCTAAGTATTCTGTACCATATCTGTGTGATTCTCTAGCCATAAAGGCTATCTCTCCCGGTTTTCTGCAACCATGATGCGCAAGCACCTTGAATGTTTACAAACCAGTAATTGGTCTATAATGTTGGCAGTACCAGGTACACACACACACAAACACACTCAACTTCAACAGCATGAAATTTTGTCAATTACATGTTTTAACCACTGATCAATAATACAACAAATTATTACCAAGCTGTAACCTAAAAATGGAAAACAGATTCCACAGTTAACTATTAAACAGTGGCTCGTGAAACTGGAAGTCAAAAACACAAAACACTGAAAAGGGCCGGGGCTGCGTAAGGTGAATAATGAAAACGATTTATTGACTCTATGTGATCAGTTGAGTTGAAAGATCATTTTGATAGTAATAATAAAAATCGCTGATCAGACGTTACATTAAAAACAAAATGACTGATTTCAGTCAACACAAAAAGAGTTTGAGAAAAGCACAGAAACAAATTGTCACTCAGCAGGACACACACACACTGATCTTACTGTCTATATGAACATTTATTACACATTTATTCTGTTATATATTTATTCACATATATGTATGTTATTTCACTGACAGAAGTTCACCTGCAGTATTAATGTCATGAAGAGAAAAGAAGAGACTCTATAACATCTCACTGTTACTGATTCATCATCAGCTCAAAGCATTATGGGTAGAATCTCTATCAATCTATTCTGATTAATCAACACAGTTTCACTGATGATCCAAAATAAACCCAAAACCCAGCATAGAGCGGCTGAGTGAATGTGGTCTGGACTGTGTGGATGAGGCTCATTGTGTCAGAGACGCTGTAGAAGGACAGAGTTCCTGCACTGTGATCCACAAACACTCCTATTCTACTGCTGATGGGCTTCACAGGGAGATCAGTCTTTATGTTATTGTTTTTGAATGAGTAACTGGAGGGAGTGCAGATCAGACTCCAGGACTGATCATTATATCCAAACCCACACTCAATACCTCGTCCCTTCCTGCTGATGCTCTTATATGACACTGATATATACACACTCCCACTCCACTCCAGCTCCCAGTAACAGCGTCCACACACACTCTCTCTACACAACACCTGATACACACCATCAAATCTGTCTGGATGATCAGGATACGACTGATCTGTGTTAGTACGAGTAATCACTCTGTTGTTCTCAGACAGACGGAGGAGTTTATTCACTGAGTTCAGATCCGGAGTTAGCTGATGGGAATCTGATGGAGATAAAACACATCAGAATCAGGAATTACGAATCTGTTTGATGTTTTCATGTATCTGAACTCTTCATGTTCAGTGTATCATCAGTGTCTCAGTACAGATGAGCAGATATCCTGTGCAAATCATCATTTACATCATCAATTATAAAACTCTTCTTTCACCTTCTACAGGAAGAACATGAACACACTCAGTGAGTTTTTCTGCTTGTTTTCTTACTGACTTACATTGTAGGAAGTCGTTCCTGGTCTTGGGAACAATGTTGGTGGATGTGACTGTGAAAATCAACAGACATGAACAGTGTGATTCTCATGATCCTGCATCCATTCCTAACACATTTCTAATATGATGTTCTCCATGATATGAGATGATGATGGACTCGTTTCTGAGAGCAGATGAATCTCCAGGACTTTACCTCTGTCTGAGATCTTCTTGAGCTCCTCTTTGCAGAAATCCTCCAGTTTGTCTCTCAGCTGATGGACAGATTCTCTCAGACCAACCAAAGAGATAAGAGGAGTGCAGAGATTGTCATTTATGTCTGTAGATTCAGGAGGTGCTGAGAGAGTCTGGAAACTCAACAGAAAACAGAAATTAAAAAACTCATCAGCTCCACACTTCACCCAATAACCTGCACCAACATCAGATTTGTCTTGACTGATCTTTAGTAACTCACCTCAATCCAGCACTTTCACAGCATCAGCTTCATTCTTCTCATATTCATTATATCACATTAAATCTACAGATTATAGATATTTCCGTGTTCAACCCATGGAACGAGATGAACATTTCTAGACTAGAGCTTGTAGATCTCTGTTACCTGCAGGAACTGGATGTGATCCTGTGTGTGTGAAAGCTGCTCCAGCTCAGCGTCTCTCCTCCTCAGATCATTGATCTCCTGCTCCAGTCGCTCCAGTCGTCTTTTATCTCGACTCACCACTCGCTGTTCCTGATCTCTGATCATCTGTATCAGCTCAGAGCGGCTTCTCTCAATGGAGCGGATGAGCTCAGTAAAGATCCTCTCGCTGTCCTCCACTGCTGTCTGTGCAGAGCGCTGTTAGGACACACAGTGATTCAGGCTTCAGTGGGACTGAAAGAGACAAGAGAGTCTGAACTGAGACTGAGACAAACTTCTCTTCTTCTCCAGACTCACCTTATGAGACTCCACAGCCTCTCTCAGCTGCTGAAGATCTTTCTCTCTCTGCTGGATTCTCTGCTGGAGCGTCTTCTGCGTCTCCTTCAGCTGCTTCTGCAGGACAAATGGATGATAGTGAATGTCACAGAAAACTACTGGCATTAAATCAACATGTGAACAGATGAATTGAGTATAAGTTGAACTGATAAATTATGGCTGTAGGATCAAACTCCAGTGATGATCGGTTATCGGCAGTCACCATTCATGAATTAATATGAAGCATAAAGTCTGTTTCACATTACAAGTATAAGTATTATATACAGTCATGTGAAAAAGTTAGGACGCCCTGTTGAATTCCAGGGTTTTCTGTATCAGGACATAATAAAAATGTATCTGGTCCTTGGCAGGTCTTAAAATTTGGAAAATAAATCCTCAGATAAACATCATCACATCACATATCACACAGTGTCATTATTTATTTAAGAAAAATACAGCCAAGAGGAAAAGGCCATGTGTGACAAAGTTAGGACACCCTATATTTCAACTGCCTGTAGAGCCACTTTTAGCAGCAATAACTTGAAGCATTAATTTTCTGTGACTTCATCAGACTCTCACATCGTTCTTGAGGAATTTGGACCACTCTTCTTTTCAGCGTTGCTCGAGTTTATTGAGGTTTGTGGGCATTTGCTGATGCACAGCTCTCACCACAGCATTTGAGTCAGGATGAGCTCTGGACTTGGACTGGCCTATTGCAACATTTGACTCTAGAGTACTTTGATATCCAGAGGAGTTCATGGCCAACTCAATGACTGTGAGGTGCTCAGGTCCTGGGGCTACAAAACAAGCCCAAAATGATCAGCCCTCCTCCAGCATGCTTGTCTTTGGTATGAGGTGTTTGTGCCGATATGCTCTTTAGGTTTTCACCAAACTTGGCGCTGTGCATTATGGACAAACATCTCCACTTCGGTCTCGTCTATTCAAAGGACATTATTCTAGAAGACTTGTGTTTTGTTCAGATGCAGCTTTGCAGACCTAAACTGTGCTGCAATGTTTTGTTTTTTTTAGATAAAAGAGGCTTTCTTCTGCCAAACCTTCCAAACATGCCATTTTTGTCCCATATTTTTCTAATGGTATTGTCATGAACTTTATCATTTAACATGTTAACTGAGGCCTGTAGAGGTGTAGTTCTTGGGTTGTCTGCCATTTCTCTGAGCTTTACACGGTCTGATCTTGGGGTGAATTTTCTGGGATGTCCACTCTTGGAAGGAGAGGTGTCTGTTTTAAATGTCTTCCACTTGTGAATAAACTTCAAATTGTTTGGAAATGGCCGTATTACTCTTCTCAGATTGATGGCAGCAACAATTGCTTCTCTAAGATGATTGCTGATGTCTTACCTCCTTGGCATTGTGTTAACACACACCTGAAGTCTCCAGACCAGCAAACTGCCAAAGCTTATGCTTTTATAGAGGTGCTCAGACTTACTGATGATCAGTTAATCAAAGGTATTTGATTAGCAGTGCCTGACTGTTATTTATCCCCTTTTAATTCCAATGTTAACAGTAAGGGTGTCCTAATTTTGTCACACATGGCTTTTCCATTTTGGCTTTATTTTTGTTGTAATTTAGTTTTTTTAATGATGTCCTGATACGGAAAACCAATAGGGTATTCTAACTTTTTCACATGACTGTAGGGATGCACCGATACCACTTTTTCCAGTACCCACGCGATACGATACTTTATTTTTGGTACTTGCAGATACGAGTACCGTTACTGATATTTTCATTTTATTTGTAATTTTTTTAAAATATTGTGTACAGAAACCAAAAGAACATGTATAATGTTAGTTGGTTAAATTTGAATAGATACAGTCAAACCAAAATGTATTCAGACACCTCCAACATTTCTCACAGTATCAGAGTTTATTCATTATAGTTTAGAAAATGATAATAAAATATGACAAGAACTCAGAGTTAAACTGTATCTTGATAATGCCAGATAACTTTGATAGAGAGGAATGTAATGGATTACAATCAACCAAAAATTATTCAGACAGCTGTTAGTATGACAATATTTACACAACTATCAGTACTTTGTTGGGCCACCCTTAGCCTCAGTGGCGGCCTGTAGTCTCCTGGGCATGCTGTCAACCAGGTTCAAGCAAACATGAACTTCAGTTTTTTCCCAGACTCTGGCTAAAGAATTTTTGGGGATAATATGTCACGGTTCACTTTATTTTGCTATCCTAACTTACACAAATTAACTTTAGTGTTCTGCACCCACTAGTAAAAAAAAAATCAAAAATTGTGTTTGAATAATTTTTGGTTTGACTTCATATCCTTCCGTTATTTTCACACTTAATTATGCCCATTAAAATGTATTTTATTATAAGTTTTTGTTACTTTCACTGTTCTTTTTTTCTGCTCTATGGTACATCATCTTTTTGCTGTAATAATGCAGAGACTCACTCGTTAATATCGTTGATATTTTCAGAAATAAAACTGATATAGTAACTGATATAATGCAGAAACACTTATGACGCGGGCAAAACATGCGCAACGTGAGCATGTATTTGTATTGGTGCAGAATGAGCGAGACAAGTACAGTACAGCCTAGCGCATTTCACACAGCCTGCTAGTTTGACTTTTGCCATAAAGTCGTATATGCTTAGGGTTAAAAATAAATTATGTTTATAGCGAATGCCCTTATAGATTGTTTTATATTTACGACTTAGTTTTAATCTAAATGATGCATACTAAGTGAGGGAGCATAAAGATCACGCAACAGAAGTTCACGCAACTCTCTCCCTCTCTCTCTACACTTAAGTAACTTGTGCATTGTTTTACTTGTTTTTGACAAATCCAAGCAAACTACAGACTTTCCAGTGATGTCTGTGAGAAAGGGATATGAACTTGACCAGCTCACGCATCTGTGCCGACGCGTGCTCAATCCACTCTACGTGCTTTGATTATCAGCTCGTGCGCATCAGCTATACAGGCGTTAATAGTGAATGTTTAATATACTGATTGCATATATATACTTCGTAGACATCCTTAATCTCTAATAACTCCAATCTACTTGCTGTTGTTCTGTTGTTTGCGTTTTATTGTCTTAATATGGCACTTGTCACATGGCGCGTGGTATCGTGTTTGGTATCGGGGCATTTTAACGAGTATGAATACGAGTACAGGAGCTCAGTATCGGGCCCAATACCGATACCAGCATGGGTATCGTTGCATCCCTATTATTATAAAAGTAAACTGATGTAGAGCTTCACACTGACAGTGTTTCTGTGTTCTCTCTAGTTATGCTGCAGCTCTACACAGAAAATAAACGGACTATTGGATCACTGCACTGAGTACTGACTTGATTGCTACTTTTAAATACCTGTTTCTCTGTCCTCTGTGCTGCAGCTGATACAATGTCATGGTTTTTATGATCATCCGTCGTACACAGCACACATATACATTTCTGATCAGTGCGACAGAAAACCTCAAAGAGCTTCTCATGTTTCTGGCAGATCATCTCCTGCAGTCGTCCAGTGGCATCGATCACTTTGTGTGGCTTATGTGAATGAAACTCCTCATGACGGTCAAAATGAGTTTGACAGTAAGATTCCAGACACATCAGACAGGACTTGACGGCTTTGTATTTTGTTCCAGTACAGACGTCACACTGCACATCTCCAGCTCCAGCGTAACAGTCAGCAGGAAGTTTGGTCTTCTTCAATTTCTCCACCACTTCAGTCAGCATGGTGTTTCTAGCTAAAGCAGGTCTTGGACTGAAGGTCTGTCTGCACTGAGGGCAGCTGTAGACTCTCATCTGATCCTCCTGATCCCAGCAGTCTGTAATACAGCTCTTACAGTAACTGTGTCCACACTGGATGGTCACTGGATCCTCCAGAAGATTTAGACACACTGGACATGTGAAATCATTCACTGACATTCTGGCTTCTTCCATTTCACTCCTTGAATACAGACACAAACACACAACAGCTCAACCACACTTCAGTTTCTCTTGCACTGAACTCATGTGATTCCTGTTTCCTGGTTCTGTATTTGAGGGACGTGTGTAAAACAGGTCACTTCAAGTCTTTAAACCAGGTTCCTTATTGCTGTTGAGTTTAGTCTTGACACGCCTGGCTGTTATTAAAGTACATACAAAAACCACACTCTCTCTCAATCAGTTTTCAGTTTTAGGTGCTTTATTTACATTATCACCAATATTTGTACATTTGTATTACCAAAGCATTACAGCATTGATGCATACAGTCAAAACAGTGCAAAATGAGAGTAATACAAAATAACACCAAGAAAGATAGACAAGGAGAAAAAAAGTAATTGAAATACAGAAGTAAAGTATTATGATAATTCAGTATGAAAAAGCATGAATAAGTAGTTCTGGAGACAGACTGGTGTTGGATTTCTCATGTTGTGACAGACTCGTACTGTACTGCTAGAACACAACAGTCTGCACATTCTCCTAGTAAAATTGGTAGTTTCTCCTCAAAGTTGTGATATAAATGTTTAATTTTATGATAAAACTTTTCCTGAATGTGTAAGCGGTGTGTTTTGGCTACTTGTTGCTTTCTGCTACTCCTCTGTGCTGTTTTCAGCTCATCTGTGTGTTTACTGGTCTGTGTTAATGTTAGTGTTTGTTAGTAATTTGACTGTGATCAGTCAGTGGGTTTAGTTCTCTGACAGTGAATGCTCTGAGACATGAAGGATCTGTTATCATATAATCTACAGGACTGTTCCCTAGAGGTGAGGAAAAGCTGTATCTTCCTAAAGTGTCCCCTCATATCCTACCATTGACGGTGTACAGACCCAGACTTCAACAGAGCTGCAGGAGATCTTTTATACTCTCTTATTGACAATATAGTCATTGGTTATTTCTGTGGAGGTGAGAAGAATAGTTATTAATATAGAACAATTAACTGTTAATATATTTACTCCCTAAATACAGTACAGATCACAGTGTGCCCTCCTTAGCTGAATAAAAATCCAAAATGTTGTTTTATTGAACTGAAAGCCAGCTTAAACAATGCAAATCATCCATGCAAACACACACACACATTATATAACCAATTTTTTGAGTTTCCATTAAGATGGAGTCCCACTGTTGATATGTAAGAACATGAGAGTGTCCACATTTTCTGAACTAAGACTGATTCGCCTCTCCTCAGTTAATCTTCCAACAACACTGAAGTTCCTTTCTGACGGGGTTCTTGTTGCTGGGATTGACAGGAGCTTCCTGGCAACTGGCACCAGCCCACCTGACATCTCCTGTCAGAAGTTGAGAAGGGACTGGCCGGTCATCTTTGTAGGCTCTGTCATATACTTCAGCACCAACTTGTGGCTCCAGAACTCGTTAGTGTTAACATGGTTCCATGGTTCCTGCACACAGCTTGAGAAGAAACCGTGCACCTCTGTGCCTGTGGCCAGTAGATGTGGTGGATCTTCTGAGAAAAAAAGACAGATTGTGAATCTTGACTTCACAGCTATTCCCATTGACATTTTTTCCTGTCCCGTCCCAATCATGTGATTAATAGTGATCTTGATTCCCGAAAAAATTTCAGCCTCTAGTGCGCACACACACACACACACACATACACACTGGTATTTCTTTTATTATGGGGACTTTCCATAGGCATATTGGTTTTTCTACTGTACAAACTATATTTTCTTTCCCCTTACCCTAAACCTACCTCTCACACAAAGGCATTTTTGTATTTCCAAAAAGCATTCTGTATGATTTATAAGCTTGTTTCATCATGAGAACTAACAAATGTCCCCACAAGGTCAACATTTACTGGTATTACTGTACTTTTTGCTCCTCATAATGTACTGTAGGCAGTACCAGGTACACACACACAAAACACACACTCAATTTCAACAGCATGAAATTTGTTCATTTACACGTTTTAACCACTGATCAGTAATACAATAAATTATTACCAAGCTGTAACCTAAAAATGAAAATAAATTCCATGGTTAACAAATAAATGCATGACGATGAAAACAGTGACTTGTGACACTGTAAGTCAAAAGAACATGAAACACTGAACACTGATTTATTGACAGTGTGTGATCTGTTGAACTGAAAGATCATTTTGATAGTATTAATACAAATTACTAATGCATTAGATCATGAATGAGGTGACTGCTAAGAATGTTGGAACAGGAATGAAGAGACAGGAAGTCTGGGGTGGAGATAAAGAGTCTTTTATTAATGTCACTTACTAGTCAAGTGTCAGATGAGAAGTAGCAAAGTGAAGATAACTACATATATCTCCCTCTCTGCTTTCCCAAGCATTAGCATACTTCCCAGTTCCTGGTGCACCATGTACTTGTTTATCAGTTCTTAACAGAAACATGGGAGGTAGTTCAGCCTTGCATATAAAGCTATGATTATATGTTAGACAGTTTGAGAAAAATAAAAATAAAGCTGTGATCTCACAGCTGTGACACTACGTTAAAATCGAATTACTGGTTTCGGTCAACATAAACAGAATTTGAGAAAAGCACAGTCATTCAGCAGGACTCACACACTGATTTTACTGTCTTTATTACTTGATTTATTACACACATCTATTCTAACATGTTATTTCACTGACAGAAGTTCAGCTGCAGTATTAATGTCATGAAGAGAAAAGAAGAGACTCTATAACATCTCACTGTTACTGATTCATCATGCAGATCAAAGCATTATGGGTAGAATCTCTTGTTAATCTATTCTGATTCATCAACACAGTTTCACTGATGATCCATTAGAATAAACGTTAAATCCAGCATAGAGCGGCTGAGTGAATGTGGTCTGGACTGTGTGGATGAGGCTCATTGTGTCAGAGACGCTGTAGAAGGACAGAGTTCCTGCACTGTGATCCACAAACACTCCTATTCTACTGCTGATGGACTTTACAGGGATAACAGTCTCTATGTAATTGTGCCAGAATGAGTATTTGGAGGGAGTGCAGGACAAACACCAGGATTGATCATTATTTCCAAACCCACATTCAATACCCAGTCCCTTCCTGTTGATGCTCTTATATGACACTGATATATGCACATCTCCCTTCCACTCCAGCTCCCAGTAACAGCGCCCCCACACACTCTCTCTACACAACACCTGAGGATACTCATCAAATCTGTCTGGATGATCAGGATGTGGCTGATCTGTGTAAGTGTTAGTAATCATTCTGTTGTTCTCAGAAATACAGAGGTCATACTGCGCTGTGTTTGGATCCAGAGTGAGCTGATGGGAATCTGATGGAGATAAAACACATCAGAATCAGGAATTATGAATCTGTTTGATGTTTTCATGTATCTGAACTCTTCATGTTCAGTGTATCATCAGTGTCTCAGTACAGATGAGCAGATATCCTGTGCAAATCATCATTTACATCATCAATTATAAAACTCTTCTTTCACCTTCTACAGGAAGAACATGAACACACTCAGTGAGTTTTTCTGCTTGTTTTCTTACTGACTTACATCGTATGAATTTGTTCCTGGTCCAGAGAAGAATGTTGTTGAATGTGACTGTGGAAATCAACAGACATGAACAGTGTGATTCTCATGATCCTGCATCCATTCCTAACACATTTCTAATATGATGTTCTCCATGATATGAGATGATGATGGACTCGTTTCTGAGAGCAGATGAATCTCCAGGACTTTACCTCTGGCTGAGATCTTCTTGAGCTCCTCTTTGCAGAAATCCTCCAGTTTGTCTCTCAGCTGACGGACAGATTCTCTCAGACCATCAGAAGAGAAGAGAAAAATGAAGGGACCATCATTTTCATCTGTAGATTCAGGAGGTGCTGAGAGAGACTGGAAACTCTACAGAAAACAGAAATAAAAAATCTCATCAGCTGCACACTTCACCCAATAACCTGCACCAACATCAGATTTGACTTGACTGATCTTTAGTAACTCACCTCAATTCAGCACTTTCACAGCATCAGCTTCTTTCTTATCATATTCATTAAATTACATTAGAGCAGATTCTAGTATTTGCCACTTACACCAAAAATATATGTGATTTCCTGGTGATCCCAGTCATTTGCAGGCAATCAAACATCTTATTTATATCTCCCCGTTCAGTACCCGGAAGTAACGTTTCTAGACTAGAGCTTGTAGATCTGTGTTACCTGCAGGAACTGGATGTGATCCTGTGTGTGTGAAAGCTGCTCCAGCTCAGCGTCTCTCCTCCTCAGATCATTGATCTCCTGCTTCAGTCGCTCCAGTCGTCCTTCAGCTCGACTCACCGCTCGCTTTTCCTGATCTCTGATCATCTGTATCAGCTCAGAGCGGCTTCTCTCAATGGAGCGGATGAGCTCAGTAAAGATCCTCTCACTGTCCTCCACTGCTGTCTGTGCAGAGCGCTGTTAGGACACACAGTGATTCAGGCTTCAGTGGGACTGAAAGAGACAAGAGAGTCTGAACTGAGACTGAGACAAACTTCTCTTCTTCTCCAGACTCACCTTATGAGACTCCACAGCCTCTCTCAGCTGCTGAAGATATTTCTCTCTCTGCTGGATTCTCTGCTGGAACGTCTTCTGCGTCTCCTTCAGCTGCTTCTGCAGGACAAACGGATGATAGTGAATGACACAGAAAACTACTGGCACTAAATCAACATGTGAACAGATGAATCCAGTTATCGTAGGGTTGCACAGTTTAAAGGTTAATTATCTGAGCTGATAAACAATGGCTGTATGTTCAAACTCCAGAATTGATGATCGTTTACAATCATCTTACATGAATTATCATGAAGCATAAAGAGTGTTTAGCAATGTTTCATCAGTGTCTAGTTTTAAATACCTGTTTCTCTGTCCTCTGTTCTGCAGCTGATACAATCTCATGATTTTTATGTTCCATAATCGTACACAGCACACATATACATTTCTGATCAGTGCGACAGAAAACCTCAAGGATCTTCTCATGTTTCTGGCAGATCATCTCCTGCAGTCGTCCAGTGGCATCAGTCAAATTGTGTTTCTTTTCTTTAAACAAACTCTCATGTTGTTCAAGGTGATTCTGACAGTAAGAGTTCAGACACATCAGACAGGACTTGACGGCTTTGTATTTTCTTCCAGTACAGACGTCACACTGCACATCTCCAGCTCCAGCGTAACAGTCAGCAGGAAGTTTGGTCGTCTTCAGTTTCTCCACCACTTCAGCCAAGATGGTGTTTCTAGCTAAAGCAGGTCTTGGACTGAAGGTCTGTCTGCACTGAGGGCAGCTGTAGACTCTCATCTGATCCTCCTGATCCCAGCAGTCTGTAATACAGCTCTTACAGTAACTGTGTCCACACTGGATGGTCACTGGATCCTTCAGGAGATCCTGACACACTGAGCACATGAACTCATCCTGATACACCGAAATTCTGGCTCCTGCCATTTTACAGCATAAACACAGAGACACAAACACACAACAGCTCAACTACACTTCAGTTTCTCTTTTTCTCTGCACTGATGAGTTTAAATACTGTCCTGGTTCTGTGTTTGGGTGGCGTGTCTAAAACAGATTGTTTTCAAATCTGTAATAGGGGTTCCTCATTCCTGCTCCTGTGGAGCCACATTCCTTTAGTTTAGTTTTGACACAGTTGGCTGTTATTAAAGTAAATGCAAAGATTGACTAGTTGATTCAGGTGTGTTTAAAGCAGATCAAACTAAACTAGGAATGTGGAATCTTGATAATGAAATGTCTATAAGATGCCCATCTCAGACAAACACTCAAAGAATACAAGAGAAGTAGGACACTGCAAAAATGCAGTAATACTGGATCCTAATTACTGAACTTGTACTGCTGGACTGAAAACTGTCCAGACTTACATTTCCTTCATGATCACACTGATGGGTCTGTATTTTAAAAAGAGTGGTAGTTCAATCTTCCCGCACACACGCACACTCACTCACTCATGTGACTTCACTCACACACCAAAAAATGTCCCCACAAAGTCAAACTGGTCAAATTTACTGATATTACTATCCCTGTGGGGGACATATAAATAAATAAATAAATAAATAAATATATATATATATATATATATATATATATATATATATATATATATAACATGGGTACGGTGTACATTTTAGGACATCCTCAGACATCAGTCATATATGCAGTAGGCTACACATACACATGCTGAATGCATTGATAGATTATATAACATGACATTGACCTTTAGGTCTTGTTCATCACTACTTAATATGATATTTGCGCAGGTCCTCCACATACTTAAAGATGAATAAAAACAAAACATCCATTGCTTCTTGGGTTATTTCGTATTTATTATTTTACAAAAATAATTCAGTAAAAAAAATAGACAAAAATATACACTATCAGTCAAAAGTTTTTATTTTTATGATTTTTATTTTTTTATTTTTTTTATTTTTTTTTTATGAATTCTCTTCTGCTCATCAAGCCTGAATTTATTTTATTCAAATAACAGCAAAAGCAGTAATATTGTGAAATATATATATATATATATATATATATATATATATATATATATATATATATTTGCTATTTAAAATAACTGCTTTCAATTTAAATATTTTTATTTTTTTAATTAAATATTTATTGTCACATGATCCTTCAGAAATTTGTCTAATAACAGCTGATTTGCTGCTCAAGAAACATTTCTGAATATTATTATTATTATCATCATCAATATTTAAAGCAGCTGATTGCATTTTTTTTTTTCAGGATTCTTTGATGAATAGAAAGATACAAAGATCAGTATTTATCTGAAATAAAATGTTTTTGTAACAATATACACTATACCATTCAAAAGCTTGGAGTCCTTATTTAGCAAGGATGCTTTAAAAAAATCAAAAGTGATGATAAAGACATTTATAATGCCACAAAAGATTTCTATTTCAGATGAATGAATTCAAATGCTGTTCTTCTGAACTTCAAAGAAACATGAAAAAATGTTTACTTGCTGTTTTCAACACAATAATAATACAAATGTTTTTTGAACAGCAAATCAGGATATTAGGATGATTTCTGAATGATAATGTGGCTGGAGTAATGATGTTAAAAATTCAACTTTGAAATGACAGGAATAAATAGCATTTTAATAGAAATAAAGAAAACCGTTAAAAAAAAAACAAAATAAAAAAAAAACAGTTATTTTAAATAGTAAAAATATTGTAACATTTGACTGTTTTTGCTGTACTCTGGATAAAATAAATAAATGCAGGCTTGGTGAACAGAAGAAGATTCTTAAAAAAAAAAAAAAAAACATTAAAAATCTTTCTGTTCAAAAACTTTTGACTGGTACTGTTTGACAAAAGTTGTGTTCCAACTCTC